>SKCR01003895.1:0-36470 GCA_019454045.1 Zanthoxylum bungeanum | reverse complement strand
TAATTTTTCTAAGCATCCCAAGATCATATCAAGCAATGAAAATATAAGTGAATACAATCGAGGAGTTGCGGAATACTCACAATGATCGGTTGAGACGATGCGGTGATGAACAAAAATCAATTTCTGCCTCCTTCATGCTCCGGCAGTGACTGTTTTTGATGTCCCAAAATTTCGGCCATGGATGATCCTTGAAGCTCCAAGCTTGTGAAGAAATCCCATGCTCACAAGTGTGGTTCCCTATCACCTTTGTATGAACTCATTTGAGTGCTAGCTCTTGATGATTTTGCCACAAAATCACCTAGCTTTCTTCTTCCTTGTTCACGGTTTTTACCCAGAAAAACAGTCCAAGACCGTGAGAGAGAGAGGAGGGAAAAAGAGAGAGAGATGGAAAATGTGTATTGGATTAATTGTTTTCTAAAAACAATTAAACATATACCATATACCATATACCATTTTCAAAAGTCAACAAGGTTTTGGAGCCAAAATTTGGCAATTAATTGCTTCCAACAACCCATATCAACTATTCACATCACTCAATCAATCAATGTGACAAGTTGTCACATCACTCAAAGTGACTAATGATTTGACGCTTGATGCGACTAGTGATTTGATGCTTGATGTGACTTGCGTGCCGCACTCGAATTCAAAATGCGAATGCGCTCGCAAACACTCGCGGGCTCGGGTTCGCTAATTCCAAATTAACGATTTTTCTGTTGCGACGTAATTAAATGATTATGCGTAGTGAAATCACTATTCATGTCGCTAACGAATTAATTCTAAATTAATTCGTTCGCCCAAATTAAAATCTAATTTTAATTCCGCGTCGAAATCCAATTTCGTATAATATATCAAATATATTATTTTATCGATTAATTCCAAATTAATCGTTATCTCTCTTTAAGTGATATTTTATCCCAGAAAAAATATCTCTGTAATTAATCCCAGATTAATTTTCTCTCTCATCTAATTAATCCCAGATTAATTAAAGTGCGAGTCATACGTCATTGGTGAATCTTCGGGAAGCGGCCCATGAGATCCCCGGATATGTTGGCAGTAAATACGGTCGTCGGACTATCCGAACACGTAAGTACCTAGTACTACGTTTGTACCGATTTATAAGACAATGTTGGCTTCTAGCAAAGCGCCATGCCTACCCAATTCTCCAGAAATATCCTTACAGGAATATAGCGATCTATATCAGGCGTAGTATACGTAGTATTGTAAATTTCGATCCAATATCAGATGTCACGTGCTAGGCCTGGGGCTGGAATTGTGTCTTCCCCGTACGAAGCACATGTCGGATGTCTGGTAACTAGTCTCTATAATCGGATATACATGACCTAGTCATAATATCCCGATGACTGCAGTACTTAAGAGTACTAGTACCGTATCCTACGTGACATCATCTCCACTATGACTGAAGTGATACTTCCGTCTTGACATCACACCCAACACACTACGGTTCTCAATATACCCTGCAGAGGCATACACAGAACCTGTTAAAGCCCTGGACGACCAAAACCAAAGTATATTAATTGTCACAAGTATTAGCGGTGCAAGTCTCAGTTTAAGACCAAATACACCTACCCTAATTTCGAACTTCCATAGACACATAGTCATACTACCAATGGAATTCTGAGGGGGTCTATCCAGAGCGAAGCTGTTTCTCGTACCATCGGTAATACACAACCTCCTATTACACTTGCATGAGTATCCTATACCCAAATATATGAGAACTATGTTGTTATGCCCTCACAACGCGCACAAGTGTAATACTAGTATTTTACGCATTATCAATGTCCAATATCGATAATACTCTGACTAGGGATATTTAATGATTTATCCTTCGTGGATTGATACTGTCTCATATCTTCTCAATCCAGGAACAAATCACAGGGACCTCCTATCATTTATACATCATGGTGATCTAATCACAAATGATAAGAGAGCAATCTCCTTTTTCACAAAGTTAATTTGTACAACAACACCATGATCTGTAAAAATAGTGACGCTATGGGTCATAATTGTCCAATATTTTTGGTATGACAAAACCGTCAGGCTGTTGCATGTAAACATCCTCCAAAAGGTTTCCGTTAAGGAAAACGGTTTTGACGTCCATCTGCCATATTTCGTAATCAAAATATGCAGCAATAGGAAGCATTATTCAAATGGATTTAATCATGGCAAGAGGTGAGAAAGTTTCGTCGTAATCGACATCATGTCGTTGACGATACCCTTTCGCTACAAGCCTAGCTTTGTACGTTTGTATGTTGCCATCCATGTCGGTCTTCTTCTTGAAGACCTATTTACAACGAATAGGCTTTACGCCCTCTGGTGCATCAACCAGTGTCCAAACTTGGTTGGTGTCCATGGAATCCATTTCGGATTTCATGGCATCTTGCCATAAACTGGAGTCGATACCTTGTATCGCTTCCTCATACGTAGTCGGTTCATCTTCCTCAATAAGATTAATATCCACATGAGGTGAGATTAGAAACCCATACCTCTCAGGTTGTTTTCTGACTCTCTCCGACCTACGCGGTTCTTGTGTATTCGAAGATTTTGGTACAGTCTCATCCCTGATGAACTGTTCATATTCCGTTAAGGAATCGATGCTAGGAATAGTATCACTCAGATTTTCATCGAGTTCTACTTTCCTTCCATTAACCACTGCATATAGTTATTCCCTTTCAAGGAAAACCGCATGTAGACGAAAAAATACTTTGTTCTCTTGTGGGTTGTAAAAGTAATATCCTTTGGTTTCCCTAGGATAATCTACAAATAGACACTTATCCGATTTGGGTTCAAGTTTGGTACCATCCAAACGTTTAATGTATGCCCAACAATCCCAAATCTTCAGGAATGAGAAACCCGATTTCTTTCCTATCCATATCTCATACGGAGTCTGCTGAACAGACTTTGACGGAACCTTATTCAAAATAAGTATTGCACTTTTCAATGCATATCCCCATAAGGAAATGGTAGCTTAGTGCGACTCATCATAGACCTTACCATGTCCAACAAAGTTCGGTTTCTCCGTTCGGACACACCGTTTAATTGCGGTGTTCCGGGATGAGTCAACTGTGAAAGAATACCATAATCTTTCAAGTAATCAAGAAACTCATTGCTCAAGTATTCTCCACCACAGTCCGACCGTAATGTCTTAATACTTTTGCCGGTCTGTTTTTCTACTTCGTGTAGAAATTTTTTGAATTTCTCAATGGTTTCCAACTTGTGTCTCATAAGATACACATAACCATAACGCGATGCATCATCCGTAAAGGTTACGAAGTATTCATATCCACCTCTAGCCGGCTAGACATGGGCCCATATACGTCACTATGAACGAGGGCTAACAGTTCGGTGGCACATGCACATTTACCGCTAAAAGGTGTTTTAGGCATTTTGCCTAATAAACAAGATTCGCAGACGTCATATGAATTTGGATCAAATCTGTCCAAGTACCCACTCTTCGAAAGAGTAGATATGCGAGTCTTGTTAATGTGTCCCAGACGACAATGCCACATATAAGTTTCATCTTTGTTACTTAATTTAAGCATTTTGTTTGTTACATTACATGTTTGAGATTGATTTATATTCAAAATATAAAGACCATTATACACATCTGCACTGCATATCTCAATATCATTTTTATATATAAAACACCCAGTATTTCTAAATACAAAAGTATACCCACATTGGGCTAAACAAGATACATAAATAATATTCCTAGTCAAACTAGGTACATAATAACAGTCTGATAAGTTTAGTACATGCCCCGAGGGCAGTTCCAAAATATAAGTCCCAACGGCCAAAACGGTTACTCTAGTCCTATTTCCAACTCGGAGGTCAATCTCTCATGAGGCCAGTCTCCTGCTAATCTGCAGATCCTGCACATCAGTACATATATGAGTACCACAACCAGAATAAAAAATCCAATTTTTAAAACTAGAAGTAGACATGTTTATTTCTATAACAAACATACCTGAAGTCGGTGCCTTGCCCGCTTTGATTTCCTTCATGTGCGCCTTGTACTCACGGCAGTCACGCTTCCAATGACCCCGTTTGCCACACTGCAGGCATACATCTTGGGATTTGTCCTTTGCCTTCCCAGAAGACTGACGATTTGGCCTTGCCCTTCTTCTTTTTCTTATTCTTTACACCTCCAGTAGCCTTTGGCCAAGCCTTGGTAGACTGAGATGTTGAAGTGAAGTGCGCCTCGTGCTTTTTGCCCTTCAATAGCTCTTTTTCTACTTCACGCAGCATTGCCATCATATTGTAGTTCATGATGAACCCGCTCCAGCTGTCAGGAAGAGACTGCAAGATCAAATCTATAGAAGTCTCAGCCTCAAAGGTTATGCCTAGCTGACCCAGCTGTTCGATGCAGCAATCATCTGTGACACATGGTGCCCGACAGATGTACCCTCTGACATTCGAGAGCGAAAGAGCTTCTTCTGCAATTCATACCTTTATGATCTAAGATTAGATCGATGAAGGTCCTTCAATTTTTCCATCATAGTATAGGGATCCAATCCCTTGTTCTGGCGACAAAATTGAGGGGTCATTGCAGCAAGCACGACAGATTGAGTAGTTGAGTTGTCATCGCTATGAGTCTTCCAAAGCTCAAGCTCAAGCGGCTGCTCATTTTCGGGCTTAGGCCCGAGAGGTCTCTCTGTCGTATAGAGCATTCTCTCAGCCCCCAGGACAATCATGAGGTTCATATCCCAGTCAAGAAAGTTCACACCATTAAAGACATTTTCGCCCATGATAATGTCTCTAACCTTGATCTTTCCAGCCATCTTAATTGCAATAATCTAACTATTCAATTAACAATTTTTGGTACAGTCCAACTGTTACAAGAAAATAATAAAATATTAGTCCAACTAATAAATACATAAAATGACGAAATAATTTGAAAGCACGTATTGGCAAGTATTTGAACGAAATTGCAAATTCAATACTAGCCTCCCACTATTTTTCGGCGAGCCTCTAACCCTCTGTTGAGTACTCGGGAAACCTAGTTTCCTAGTGGGCTAGGATCCCGTTAAATAACACACAACCTTGACTTTGGCCAACAAGCTGTATGATATTTAACTAGGTAGGTCTCTAAGATCAATTGGATCTCATCCAATTCCTAGATCCGGTAGGTGGACCTCCAAGTCGAAACATATATACAATATATATGCCAATATATCCAATATATTTTCCTAACATTTTCCTCTGAATCAACTAAGCCTTGGCTTTGGCTCAACAAGCTTAATGATTCCAGTTAAGCGGGACCCATTGACTTTGGAAAGCTTCGTAATCCATGTCGATGAACAAGAAGTGACATTGACTTTCGCCAACAAATCACAACTTGCCCAAGACATGTGATATGGAACAAAGCTTTCATAGTTCAAACACATCCGCGATGGACATTGATCTTGACTTTGGCCAACAAACCAATGCCAATCTTGGATCTTGAGAAAGAACCACTCAATGGATGGAAAACGCTTAATATTTGATTGAGGGTTTTTCGCGTAAATTGGAAACCAATTTATTATCTTTGATTAGGTCTCATCATACACCCTTAAGCATGCATTCTAAAAGCATAATAAGGCGCGATAAATAAAATAATAATGATATGCGGATGGATATCTCACAAATTGTTCCTAGAATAAATCACTTCATTTCCTCTCCCCGGCTAGCACTATTCTAACTTCTACCCAATTACATAATACAATAAAGAAACCTCATTGCATTGAAGGGAATTGGTGAGAAGAGAATTACAAAGAGTCAAGAGATAAAGGCTGGACACACAGGTCCAATTTAATAAATTCTAAATTTATTACAACAATTTTCAAAATTTCCCTCACCCATCTAATATCCATCCGATATACATTATTCATACAATACATTCATGTATTCACACAAAGCATGTTATTCAATCAATCTAATCCAATTAATTAATCTTTGAATTAAGAGATCATCCAATGTTCAAACAACGATTTGATTTGCGCGAGTCCAACTCATTTTAAGAATAAGTACTCAAAGTGCGTATTCTTAAATTATATCGAACTATAATTTTAAATCCAATTTAATTTGTATTCAATACTAATTCTTATTTAATTCCAAATTAAATAATTACACTTATTAATGTGCATTTACGGACTTAGATTCTAAATCTAATCTTAATGGTCTCAAAGGCCCAATTAACATCCAATGTTAATTAATTAAAGTCCAATGGGCTTTCAATTAATTTCTTAAGGCATGGACTTTGGCAACCAAAGCCCAATAAGGAATCACCTTTTGCCATAAAATTAATTTTGGCCCATTAGGCCCAATTAATTATTTAAAGACCCATTTATTATATTTGGACTTAATGGTATGGTTTTAGGCCCAATTGGATCCAATCCAATTGTCCTAAACCAACTTGGCCCAACCAAGCCCATAAGGCCCAATATAACAATTTTAGCCCAATTCCAAATTTAAGCCTAATTAATAAATTCCATTATTCCAAATATCAAAATTTATTTAATTAAAGTGTATAGCCATAATTAATTAGTTAAATTAACATTTCCAAAACACCAATTTAATTAATTAATCATGCTTTATCATTTTCAATTCATGTCCAACATAATAGAAGCAAAATCAACATCATTCCATGCTTTACAAGTCACGACAATATTGGGCATTTTATATCCGATTTTGATTTCAATCCAATTAAATCACAAATCAATATACTCATGCATTTTAAACACATCCAATGGTCTAAAAATCAAAAAATCACCATGACAAAAAGGTCCATAAGATTCGGCCAAGCCAAAAATTTGGGGAAAAATTATCTAATCAATTTTTCAAAAAATTAATCATGCATAACTCTAAGTTATCATAATCTAAGCATACTCAAACAATCAATTTGATAAAATCATGCTCCAAGCAAAAATACCCAAATTTAAGTTTATGAACCCTAATCTATTTCATGCTTAAATTGGCTCATGATACCATTGTTGGGTTCTCTAAGAATAATGCCAAGGATCTAATAAGCATAAAAGATGTGTGAATAAGCAAAGTAAGATAGCGGAAAATACTTACAATGCTCTGCTAAGTTGGATGTAGAGATAACAAAAATTTGCTCCTTTGAGAAGTGCTCCAACCTCTCCTCTTTGATTGTATGTTGAGCTCCAAGCTTGGTGAATGAATTCCAAACTCTTGGGAATGGTTTCCCTATCACCTTGGATGACTCTTTAAGTGCTAGCTAAGGAAGAAAATTGCAACAAAAATCTTCATTTGGTCCTTGGTGGTTCTCGGCAAAGTGAGAATTTGAGAGAGGGAGAGAGGCTTTCACGCCAATTGCAAGAAGAATGAATGAATGAAGTATGTTGACTTGTTTTAATTTTCAAAAAATTAAAAGACATATACCAAATCTCAAAGTTGGTAAAGGTCTATCACACACATCAAGCTTGTGTAAGCTACAAGTCACCAAAAACTAACAAGTTCCATCAAGCAAAAGTTGATAAAATTGACTATGTGATGTGACTTGTGGGCCCCACTATTAATTCAAAATCTGAGTGAGCCCGCAAAACACATATCGGGCTCGAGTTCGTTAATTCCGAATTAACAAATTTTCGTTGCGACTTAATTAAATCAAATTTAATTAAATAATAATGCCTCGTAAAATTATTACGAAAGTCGCTCACGAATTAACTCTAAATTAATTCGTTCGCCCGAATTAAATCCAATTTTAATTCCGTTATGAAATCTAATTTCATATAATATATCGAATATATTATTTTAATCGATTAATTCCAAATTAATCGTTCTCTCTCTATTAATTGAATTATATCCCAGATAAATTCTCGCAGTAATTAATCCTAGATTAATTTTATCTCTCTCATAATTAATCTCAGATTAATTCTGTTCGAGTCATACGTTATCGGTGAATCTTCGGGTAGCGACCCATAAGATCTATGGATATATTGGCAGTAAATTTGGTCGTCGAATTATCCGAACACGTGCGTACCCCGTACCACGTTCTTACCGATTTACAAGACATGGTTGGCTTCTAGCAAAACACCGTGCCTACCCAATTCTCCAGAAATATTCTTTAAGGAATATATAATCTTTGTCAGGCATAGTATACGTAGTATTGCATATAGCGATCCAGTATCTGATGTCACATGCAAGGCCTGGGGCTGGAATAGTGTTTGCCCTGTACGAAGCATATATCGGATCATAAGTAACTAGTCTCTATAATCGGATAATCATGACCTTGTCATATTATCCTAATAGTTGTAACATAATAGAGAACCAGTTCTATATCTCTGCATGATCATCATCTCCATATGACTGAAGTGATACTTCCGTCTTGACATAACACCCAATACACTACGATTCTCAATAAACCCAGAAGAGGCGTACACAGAACCTGTTAAAATCCCGAACGACCAAAACCAAAGCGTATAGATTGTCGCAAGTACTAGCGATGCAAGTCTTAGGTTAAGACTAAATACACTTACCCTGAATCAGATTCCCATAGACACATAGTCATAGTACTAATGGGATTCTGATGGGTTTATCCAAAGCGAAGCTGTTCCCGTACCATCGGTAAACACAACCTTCTATCACACTTGCATAAGTATCCAATACTTAAATATATGAGAACTATGCCGTTATGCTCCCATAATGCGAACAAGTGCAATACTAGTCTATTCCGCATTATCGATGTCCAGTCTCGATAATACTACGACTAGGGATATTTAATGATTAAACCTTAGTGTATTGATATTGTCTCATATCTTATAATCCGGAACTAATCATAATGACTTTTATCATTTATATATTCAAGTAATCTAATTACAAAATGATAAAATAGCAATTTCCCTTGTCACATAGTTAATTTGTACAAAAACCACAATGTCTTTTACAAATAGTGACGCTATGGGTCATAATTGTCTAACACTCTTGTGGGTTGTAGAAATAATATCCTTTCGTTTCCTTAGGATACCCTACAAATAGGCACTTATCCGATTTAGTTTCTAGTTTGGTACCATACAAAAGTTTAACATATGCCCAGCATCCTCAAATCATCAAGAATGAGAACCTGATTTCTTTCCTATCCATATTTCATATTAAGTCTGTCCAACAGATTTTGACGAAACCTTATTCAAAATAAGTATTGCATTGTTTAATGCGTATCCCCAGAAGGAAATTGGTAGCTCTGTGCGACTCATCATTGACCTTACCATTTCCAACAAAGTTCGATTTCTCCATTCGCACACACCGTTCAATTGAGGTATTCCGGGAGGAGTCCACTGTGAAAGAATACCATATTCTTTAAGGTAATTTTGAAACTCATTGCTTAAGTATTCTCCACCACGGTCCTACCGCAATGTTTTAATACTTTTACCAGTCTGTTTTTCTACTTCGTATCGAAACTCTTTGAATTTCTCAAAAGTTTCTGACTTGTGTTTCATAAGATACACATAACCATAACGCGATGCATCATCCATAAAGGTTACGAAGTATTCATATCCACCTCTAGCCTGGCTAGACATGGGCCCGCATACGTCACTATGAACGAGGGCTAACAGCTCGGTGGCACGTACACCTTTACCACTAAAAGGTGTTTTAAGCATTTTTCCTAATAAACAAGATTCGTATACATTATATGAATTAGGATCAAATCCGTCCAAGTATACATACTTCGAAAGTGTGGATATATGAGTTTTGTTAATATGTCACAGACGACAATGCCACAAATAAGTCTCATCTGTTTTACTCAATTTGAGCCTTTTGTTTGTCATGTTATATGTTTGAGATTCGTTTATATTCAAAATATAAAGACCATTATTAACATCTACTATACATATCAAAATATCATCTTTGTATACAAAACACCCAGTGTTCCTGAATACAAAGGTATACCCACATCGGGTTAAACTAGATACATAGATTATATTCATAGTCAAAATAGGTACAAAATAACAGTCCCCTAATGTAAGTACATGCCTCGATGGCAGATTCAAAACATAGGTGCCAACGGCCAAAACGATGACTCTCGTCCCATTTCCGACTCGGAGGTCGTTCGCTTCTGAAGTCAGTCTCTTGCTAATCTGCAGATCCTGCATATCAGTACATATGTGAGTACCACATCAAGAATCAAAAATCCAATTTTTAAAACCAATAGTGAATATATTTATTTCAATAACAAACATACTTGAAGCCGGAGCCTTCCCGCCTTCGCTTCCTTCAAGTTTGCCTGGTACTTACAGCAGTCACGCTTCCAGTGACCCCGTTTGCCACAATGTAGGCAGACGTCTTGGGATATGTCATTTTTCTTCCCAAAAGACTGTGACGATTTAGCCTTCACACCCCTAGAAGCCTTCGGCCAAGCCTTGGCCTTCTTGGATGTCGAAGTAGCGGACTGAGGAGTCATTGCAATAAGCATAACAGACTGAGCAGTAAAATTATCATCTCGGTGAGTCTCCCAAAGCTCATGATCAACTGGTCGCTCAAGTCCGGGCTCAGGCCCGAGAGGTCTCTCTATTACATAGAGCAACTTCTCAGCCCCCAGGACTATCTTGAGGTTCATTTCCCAATCTTGAAAATTTACGTCGTTAAAGAAATTCTCACCCATGATTATGTCCCTAACGCTAATCTTTCCAGCCATCTTGATTGCTATAGTCCAACTATCCAATCAGATATTTCAGGTACACTCAAATGCAATGATTACTATAGTTCAACTATATAACCAACTACAAATGGAGTAGTGTTTGGGTACAGTCTAACTGTTTAAAGAAAACAATAAAATAATATTAGTCCAACTAATATATATAATGACGATAAATAATAAAACAGCGCGCATTTTAGCGAGCATTAAACGAAATTGTAAATTTAATACTAGCCTCCCACTATTTTTCGGCGAGCCTCTAACCCTCCGTTGAGTACTCGGGAAACCTAGTTTCCTAGTGGGCTAGGATCCCGTTAAATAATACACAACCTTGACTTTGGCCAACAAGTTGTATAAAATTTAACTAGGTAGATCTCTAAGATCAATTGGATCCCATCCAATTCCTAGATCCGGTAGGTGGACGTAGATCTCTAAGATCAATTGGATCCTATCCAATTCCTAGATCCGGTAGGTGGACATCCAAGTCTGAAACATATATCCAATATATTTCCTAACCTGTTTCCTCTTAATCAAGTGGGAAAACTTCGTAATCCACGTCGATGAACAGAAGTGACCTTGACTTTGGCCAACAAGTCACAACTGCCCAAGACATGCGATGTTAACAAAGCTTTCATGGTTCAAACACATCCGCGATAGACAATGATCTTGACTTTGGCCAAAAAATCAAAGTCAATCTTGAATCTTGAGAGAGAACCACTCAATAGGAAGGAAACACTTAATATTTGATGTGAGGGCGTTTTCGTAAATTGGCAACCAATTTATTATTTTTGATTAGGTCTTATCATACACCCTTAAACATGCATTCTAAGAGTATAATAAGGCGCGATAAATAAATAATGATATGCGGATGGATATTCACAAATTGTTCCTAGAACAAATCTCTTTTTTCTCTCTCCCGCTAGCACTTTACATTCTTCTTAAAACCCAATTACATAACACTATAAGAAACCTCATTTACATTGAGGGGAATTGGTGAGAAGAGAAATAAAATGAGAATGAGATGTGATAGGCTGGACACGCAGGTCCAATTTCAAATAAGTACCATATTTACAACAATTTCCAAAATTGCCCCCACCCATCTAATATCCACCTGATATACATTATTCAACAAATACATCCAAGTATTAACACATAGCATATTGTCAATCAATCTAATCCAATTAATTAATTCTTTAATTAATGACCATCCAATGTTCATACAACGATTTGATTTGCGCGAGTCCAACTCGTTTAAGAATAAATACTCAAAGTAAGTATTCTTGAATTATATCGAACTACAATATTAAATCCAATTTTAATTGTATTCAATACTAATTCAAGTTAATTCCAAATTAAAGAATTACACTTATTATACTGCCTTTTTAGACTTGGATTCCAAATCCAATCCAAATGGGTCTCAAAGACCCAATTAGCATCCAATGTCATTTCTATTAGGTCCAATGGGCTTTTAATTAATTTTTTAGTTATGGACTTTGGCCAATATGGATCAAACCCATAATGCCTTAGCCCATTTAGGAATCACCCTATGCCAAAAATTAATTTTGGCCCATTAGGCCTAATTGAATAATTAAAGGCACAAAAGTCATATTTTGGACTTTTGTGGAAATGGTTTAGGCCCAATTGGATCCAACCCAATTGTCCAAAACCAAACTTGGCCCAACCAATCTCATTAGCCCAAATATAACCAAATTAGATTAATACAAGATTCCAAATATTTCATTAATTCAATTTAAGTGTAATTAACACAACTAATTAATTAGTCTAATATTTCCAAAATATTAATTAATCTAATTAATCATGCTTATCATTCCAATTCATGTCCAACACAAATTGAAGCAAAATCAAGTCTTCAACAACATGCTCATTCACGGCAATTACATGAAATTAACATTCAATTTGATTTCAATCCAATTAAATCAACATTCAACTTTCAATTTCATGCCATTAATATATCCAAGTGTCTAATTTCAAAAAATCACCATGAGATTATCCTAGGGTACATTTGGCAATGCTAAGGATTTTGGGGAAAATTTGATCCAATCAATTTTTAACAATCCAATCATGCATAACTCTAAGTTATCATCATCTAACATCAACCAACACTCAATTTAGAATTATCATGCTCCAAGCAAAAATACCCAAAAAAAATTATAAACCCTAGAATTCCAAATCAAGTTTAAAAGGCTCTAGATACCATTGTTAGTCTCTAAGACATGCTTCCAAGATCCTAAACATGATTTTAGTGTGAATTAACCAAGTAAAGTTGCGGAAATACTTACATTGGTTTGTGGGTGAAATTCGAAATTTCCTTTGTTTTGGATGAAGCTCCAAGCTTTAGATTTGTTGTTTGATGCCTTGGGTGAGTTTCCATATCACCTTGTAAGACTCTCCAAGTGCTAGCTTGAAAGAAATTTTGAAACAAAATTTTCCCTTCCAAGAAGAGAGAATTCGGCCAAGAGGGAGAAAGAGAGAGATGAGTGAATAGTGAGTGTAGTTTCCAAAACTTGGTTGTTGAGAGTTTAATGCATCCAATTTATTAAGGCCAATAACTTCCATCAAGTATCAAAAGTTGATGTAAGTTAAGTGGGTCCACCACTTTTAAATTCCAAATTTAAGTTTTATTCTCCAACACATAACTAGACTTGGGCCCGGGTTCGTTTAATTCTGAATTAAACGAATTTGTCGTCACGACATAATTAAATCCAATTTAATTAAATAATTATGCCTAGCAAAATTATTACGAGAGTCGCTTACGAATTAATTCCAAATTAATTCGTTCGCCCGAATTAAAATCCAATTTTAATTGCGTATTGAAATCCAATTTCAATTAATATATTCGATATATTTATTTTATCGATTAATTCTAAATTAATCGCGTTCTCTATTCTATACGAATTTAATCTCATATTAATTCTTGCCGCAATTAATCCCAGATTAATTTCTCTCTCATAATTAATCCAGATTAATTCTATATGAGTCAAATGTCATTGGTGAATCTTTGGGAAGCGACCCAAGAGATTCCTGGATATGTTGGCAGTAAATACGGTTTTCAGACTATCCGACACGTGCGTACCCCGTACCACGTTCTCACTGATTTACAAGACATGGTTGGCTTCTAGCAAAACACCATGCCTACCAATTCTCCAGAAATATCCGCCGAGGAATATAATCTGTATCAAGCATAGTAATACTATGTAATGTCTAATATGATCCAGTATTTGATGTCACATGCTAGGCCTAGGGCTGGCTCTGTGTCTGCCCCGTACAAAGCATATATCGGATCCCGAGTAACTAGTCTCTGTAATCGGAAAGTCCTGACCTAGTCATACTTTCCTAATAGCTGCAGCATTTAAGAGTACCAGTTCTGTATCCTGTGTGACCATCATCTTCATATGACTGAAGTGATACTCTCATCTTAACATCACATCCAATACACTACGATTCTTAATAATCCCAATACAGGCATACACAGAACCTGTTAAAGCTCCGGACGACCAATACCAAAGTAAACTGATTATCGCAAGTAATAGCGACGTAAGTCTCAGGTTAAAGATCACATACACCTACCCTGATTCGGATTCCCATAGATACATAGTCATACTACCAATGGGATTCCGAGTGGGTCTATCCAGAGCGAAACTGTTCCCGGTCTAACGGCTAACAGAACCTCTTATTACACTTGCATAAATATCCTATACCTAAATATATGAGAACTATGTCGTTAAGCTTCCATAACGCGCACAAGTGCAATATTAGTCTATTCTGCATTATCAATGTGTAGTCTTGATAATACTACGACTAGGGATATTTAATGATTAAATCGTTCGTTGATTAATACTATCTCGTATCTTATTAATTCGATTTAACCATATTAACTTTTATCATTATATATATATCCAAGTAATCCAATTACAATAATGATAAAATAGCAATTTCCTTTTGTCACATAGTTAATTTGTAAAAAAACACAATGTTCTTTACAAATAGTGATGTTATGGGTTATAATTGTCCAACAGGTGTTACGTATCGTCGTCCCCTCATACGCCTAACTGTAGCCAGCAGTGAAAATCCATGACTTTAGGGCGTTACGTATCGCCGTCCCCCAAAGCATGCCACTATTGTCTCTGAAACTGGTGGTCTTGGGGCATTACGTATCGCCGTCCCCCTAGCCACAAACTAGCACTGGGGGTGCGGATCTATGCTACCACTCGGGCTATGAAACCAGGATTTCGGGGCATCTATCATCCCTAGTCCTGAACTAGGATCTGGGGGCATTACGTATCGCCGTCCCCCTAGTCCTCTACATGTGCGCAAGTCCTATGTCTTCCAATTCCATACTGTCTCAAGTTACATACTGGGGTGAGTTTCCCTCATGTCCCGAAAAACATAAAACTCATGCTTTAAATAATAAAATTATATCAAACATTTTCTGAAAACATTTCTTTCTTAATTAAAACTCAAATCATAACTATTCATGAAATAACTGAAATAATAAAGCTTTCTAACGCCCTAAAGCGGGAAAGTTAATCTGATATTAAAACTTAATAAATAAAACCAATTTGAGAAAAGAGGTCCACTCATAGATTTGAAGTCCAGCTAAGTTCCCTTCACGTTGCTGGAGGCGAGCGCAGCTCTTGACGAGTGTCTATAAAGAATATACAGAGTCAGAATCAGCAGTTATAACATACGATTCATAATCACATAAAATTCCTTAAACTAATTGGACTACCTCATTAGAACCTTTATATTCCTCAGATGAATTATAAAACAATATTCATACTGGTTTACGCATCGCATTGCTTAAAAAAATCCTGAGTTTTGGTCCTCGCGTCGCGATGCAAGCCTCATGCGCATCGCGACGCGCTAACGCTAAGCTCGTGTTCTTCTTTGTCTCACCGATGTCGCGATGCATCACCGTTTCCCAGGGGCAGAAACTGCTTCACCGTGATCAGCCCCCAAAATCCAAACTCGCTCAATCCAAATCAAACTCTACTTCTACAACACATCCACAAGCAAATATATCATCTAATTCATCATTATAACACACTCCTAACACCCAAATACCATCAAATCCCATCATTCTTACAAAGTCAACAAACTTGAATAACCAATTTAAGATCACCCAAACACCCATTTCTTCAACAAAAATCATCCAAACTTAATTCTCATCAACTTTACAATATACTTCAATCATCTAATCACCAAAATTTAAATTATTAAAATTTGGGTAAAGAACACTTTACCTTGATTCAACTCATTTTCTTTCTTATAATACTCCAAAATCCTCATTTTTCCCTTCTCTCTCTTTCTTATTCTTCTTTTCTCTTTCTCTCTTCTTCTCCTCTTCCTTCTTCTTCTCTTCTTTTTCTTCTTTCCTTTCTCTCGGCCATGCTTTTTTTTTTCCAAAATCCCATAAATCTTGAATAGTATCCCACTTATATAGTGAGGCTTAAATGATATAAGGAAGAATGTAGAAGAGTGGAGAAGTTTTGAGATTTTATCACTTGGGTCCGAAATCACTATTCATCCTAATTTTAACTTGTATTTTTGACCTATTTCTGTTCCGAATTTGGAACAATATTAAACACGAAAGTTGTAGATCGCGATATCAAATTTTCGGAAATATAAAATTCATAAAAATCGGAGTTCAAATGAAAAATTTACGCCCCAAATACCATGGTTTGTCCAAATGGAACACCATACAGTCTCGTCCCGGGATTTCGAGGTATTTACCGATTGTCCCCAAAGTCATTCTATGAATATCTTTAAGTCTCAACATAATTTATTTTATGTGCCTTCATCCCGTACATAATATTATCATAATATGTAGTAGTAAAACTACCGGTCGTTACAAAACTTAAGAAATTTCTTAAACCTCTTTGCAAACATGGCCAAATCATGATATATGAGGGTATCATCATCATCACTTGATGGATTGTAAGCAACTTCCTTCGCGATCTTCATCGCTATAGTTTTGGGCTTTTGATACCCATGAAGTTTCTTCTCATAAACCTGCAGCTTACCTACGAGGTCCTCTAGTTTACGGTGATCAAGGTCGTTACTTTCTTCGATGGCGGTGATCTTAGGTAGGAACTTATCAGTTAGGGATCTAAGGATTTTCCTAACTATCATACTGGTAGGAATGGTCTCACCTAGGTTAAAGCTAGAGTTGACTATGTCGTTAATCTCAGCATAGAACTCGTCAAATGTCTCATCATCCTTCATTCTAGCGACCTCAAATCTAGTAGCAAGATCTTGAAGTCTATTATTTTTAACAGAAGTGTGTCCTCATGCACAGTCTGCAGGATGTCCCATGCATCATTGGCTATCTCACACATTGAGATTCTCCTAAACTCAGTCGAGCACACAGCACCATGAATGGCATTAATTGCCTTGTTGTTCATGTTGCTAGCGTCAAATTCATCCTTGGTCCAGGTCAGTTTGTCTTTACGGGAAGAGACCATATCAACCATAACTACGGGAGGTTTCCACCCGTACTCTAATGTCATCCAGACTCTCTATCTAAGGACTTAAGGAATGCTCTCATGCGAACCTTCCAATGTAAATATTCAGTCTCATCAAAGAATGAGGGATAATTTAAAGGTTGGCTTCTTTTCATAGCTAACTAGTGAAGGATCGAGTTCAGGCTTTGATACCAATTGAAAGTTCGTAATATCTAAGATTCTGACCCTATGCGAAATTTATCACAATTAACTAAGACAAGTCCTAATTAACGTGTATATGGATCAATCAAATTCACAACCACCCAGCCTTAAGTCTACAATTAATAGATCAAAGCAGAATGTTCAAGCAATAAATAATAATGTAGAAATTAAATCAACACACGTTATTTTGGTGACAAAGTGGAAAACTCGTGCGAGTAAAAAACCAACTCCGAGTATCTCAGCTACTAGCCCAAATCTACTATAAAGAGGAAAACTTACAGTGATGGTAAAAGACCTATGATGGCAACTCAACCGACTCTAGTACATCTAGACTGCAAGAACTCGAAGAACTCCTCAATCTCGTACCCCACTATTTTTTTTTCACAACCTTTGAATTCTCTGAGTGAATCAACTCTGCAACTCTGAAAACCGGAACTCTGACTACCAATCTTCCTCATTGAGAACTCTGAAGGTTTAGGAAATTAGGTTTGTTGTATTGATGGTTTAACAAAAAAACGCTTTCACCAAAACAAAGAAGACAGAAGAACAAGAAGTCTTCAAGGTGAAAACAAAGAGATTGAAAACTAAGAATGTGTTTAGGCTCAAAGGAATTTGTTTTCAACACTTGTGAAGTTGGCTTAATGTTTGTTTATATAGGTAGGGCAAAGGAAAGGGTTTCCTAGTGTTATTTTGGCTTAAAAATATGTCTAAAATAACCTACTTATGCAGGGCGTTCGAACTCACTTCAAATGCAACTCAAAGGTAAATTTGTTTTCCTTGAAACGTTTGAACGAAAATACGAATGCCACACGAATGAGGGTCACAGACTAATTTTCAGGGGTAAATTAAAATACTTGTAACTTTCTCGTCCATTGGCCAAATCATGTGTTCTTTATATGTACGTGATCATCTTCGAGTCTACTTTCCAATCAACTAACCTTATGTCAATTTGAGCTCTAAATTATCTGGAATATTCAAAATCTCTGATAACTCCATCAGATTTTGTCCAAATACTTGTCCAATTGCTCCGAGATCTTCAAGACTCATTACAACTCAATTGAACTTTTTTTGCTATGGACATTACCAATAAAAATGGAACTAAAATATTTAAAAATAAGGAATCGAAAAAATTATGTAACATCCCCCAGTGCAGAGATGTTACCGACAGGTGATGGATCCTCACCACCACCCTGAGCCTCTGACCATTTCTAAAATTTATTGATTATTCCTTTAACTATGTTAGTATAACATACATATATTATTAAATTATTTCATGAACTAATTAATATTGTACGATTAAACTTACTTACTTTAAATAAATAACATCATGTACATTTATACTTGACTCACACCGACATACATGCATTCTATCTGAATGCGAACAAAAACCTTAGCATGACAGACTCATACTCTAGTGACTGCAATAAACTCTAATCTTTGATCTTAGGCTGTTGTTTAGCTATGGCTCACCAGATAAAGCTACCTGCAAAACATACTGTGGAGTTGGGGGTCAGATTATTTGAACGATTTTGTGAGTGGACAGTTTAAAATGGGAACTAAAATGCTTTATGAAAAATTTATTAACTAAAATCAAAATCATCTAAAATATCAAAAACATGATAACTTTTATCAGCTGGTCAAAAAAAATTTTAACTCATCAAATCATTTTAGCAATTTGGTCTTATCTCAAAGTATAACTTAAATATAAGTAAATTCTTATAAATTTATAAAAATAATAAAACATTATGAAAATAAAATAGCCACTCACTGATTTGAAAACTGACTGGCACTACTTGACGTTGTCCAAGAGAATCACGGTTCCTGCTAATAATCTATAATCAATAAATTTTATTAGAATATAAGTTGTGAGATATATTTCTGATCAATGAATAAAATATGCAATGCATAAATACTTGACTTTGCTGAGTGACTAACATATAAGCATGGTCTATGAATTTTTACAGGCTAAGTTTTGGGGTTACACAAGTGCAGAAGTGAGAATTTAAATTTTACTAAGTCGCTGAAAACTCATTGCATGACTTCTACTTTGAAAATTCACTGTACTTAATTGGGAATGAATCAGGGGTTGAAATTTTAATAGAATGGATTTTAATGTGTCTATTATGTCGGTTTTTACGGATCTCAGTTTTGATTTCGAAAACTCAAGTTCTAAACTGAAGTTTAAAGGCGGTTTAGAAAATAAAATTGGGTTCAGTGGCAGCAGGTCACCCCACTTCAAAAATTTGGTTCGGCCTCATCTTAGGACCAAAATTCTAATTTTCGGATATGTTACTCCGTTATGTGTCTAGTTTATCCAGAATTTTACAAATCTTGATTTCAACCTATAGAACTCAACTTATAAACATATAATTTCAGGCTCTTCAGATTGTTCGGCTACCATACTTATTACTTTAGTTTCTAATTCACTCCTAATACATCCAATTCAGCAATAACCATCAGATTTCTTAGCACACAACAAAACACAATAATATGCACTAATCTTGTTCAATTATTTAATTTTATTGGTCCAATATTTCATGGAATAAAATATACTTCCAATTTTCTAATCTAATGTTTCTCTAGCCTTATCTAACATCACAATTTCACTTCTCACTATCCAAAACTCTCATTAAAACAAGTATAACACCCCCTCTTACTCCAAATATTTTCCAATATTAAATCATCATTAACACCCACTAACACCGTTAATCTTAATACACACTTACAATTCCATAAACTTTAATATATTTCATTCCATAATACTTTATTCTCCATATAACACCTACAACAATACGACATGTCCAACGAAAACATTAATCCAATTTACCTTCCAAAAATCAGATTTTTGATTCTCCATAAATTTGAATTTAAAACATGATACTAGGTTACTAATGCTTAGATAAATACTCAAGTTTTTTTATTTCATGCAAATCATGCTCAAATGTAATAATTTTTCCCTAATATGTTCATGAATTTCGAAATGGGGGGAGAGGTAAACATGGTTGATTTTCGAATTAGAAGAAAATGGGAGTTTAGGACTTACCAATCTTAAGGTTTGCTTGAGAAATCCATCATTTCCAACTTGAATCCATGTTTTAATCATGATCTTGGGAGCAAAAGTGAGAGTTGTTCTTGCCCTAAGAATGTATGTTTTTTATTTTGAAGGAGGGGGAATAGAGTCATTTTTATAATGGGAGAGGATATTTTTACTTATTAAAAATTATTAAGCATTTAACATGTGACGAAATCTAAAGTCTTCTCGTTGTGAACTGTACTAGCGGGAATGAATTACGTTTTTGACCTATTTCTGCTCTGAATTAGGAAAATATTTCTACATAAAAGTTATAGATCGGTCTTAGCTTTCCGAGGATATAAAATTCACTAAAATTGGATATCGTATGAAAAAGGTTATGACTAAAATACTAAGGGTTGTCTGAAATAGAGTAGAAAATAAATTTTGTATCGGAACTGCAAAAGATTTATCGAATGTCTGAAAAGTAACTCCACGAGCATATAAATACTTGAGCATGATTTATATCATATATATGCCGCCTATAATAAAGTGGTCGTCGGAATTACCAGGGCGTTACAAATAGATTCTGGTTCCGGTTTTATATTTTAAAAAACCAGAACTTGCCCATTGAATCAAGTTATTGTATTTTTAAAATCATGTGCTCTCATTTCTATATCAAATTTTCATGCCCTGCAATGTGGATTGGATTACTTAAGGCTATATTTAATAAGTAATTAAATACTTATGTTTTACTATTCATGTATTAAAAATATATGCCAACGAATAACCTAAAACATGTTTTGATTGTCATTTGGTTTAAAGAGTTATAACAAAAATATATGATAAAGTTAAGTTTTTGTTAAAGGGTTGTATTTGGTTTTGTTTAGAGGGTTTGATGATCATTGTTATTAGTATAAATTATTCTTGATTGTTCTAGTTTTTGCATTTTAGATAAGAAATTTAGTGAATGAAAGCATAGAGAAAATATTAGAATTGTTACTAATATTATTTATTAGGTGGCAAAACAAGGTACAATGTAACCAGTTGGAACCTACCAGGAATCGATAGAGAGGGTATCCCATTTAAATATGGTAGGTTCTATATCTAAAAACTTAAGGATCAAGCTTTTTAATTATGTTCCGGTTCCACATCAATAGGGTAAGGTATCATGTTTTGTTAACCCGTAGTCGAGTTCATGACATATTGTTAGAATTTGTGTTCAGCGTACCAATTTTTGATGTATTTATTATAAATACATTGTACATTTATATTTTATTATAAATAAAATTTAGTAGTTTCATCAATATAATCTTTAGTATAGTGGTAAATGCGTAAATAGTCTATAGAATGAGTTGTAATGTAGTTGCAAAAGTGTCGCAATATACATTGAAAAATATTACAACATAATTTATTCTTAAAATTATTCATAGTCAAGATTTACATACCTGGTCGATTAGTAAACTCGTGAGACTAGTACATGTCGTATATTGGAATAGTTCCAATAATTTATCTCAGTTAACCATGAGTTTTAGGGAGACTCATATAGACATATAGATATTTATTGGATAAATATTGAACGACTAACTTGAAGATTCCTAATAGATAGGACACTAACGTCAAAAGAAATCTTTTCGAGTCGAGTAGCATATTAGCTCATTTGACTTGGGATGCCACTGTGGATATGTAAAATATCATCCACACTTTGATGGCAGTCACGTCAATGATCTTTTTAAGATCAGACATTAGCATGTTCATTGGGTGTGAATTGATACTTATGATATCATGTAATGTATCCAGAAAGGATCTGTCAGTCCCAATGTAACACCTCGATTAGCCATGACATGTCTAGTATAATAAATTCATCATGCATGACATATTGAAATGAATATAATCATGTATTAGTATGTTTCAAACCTTAGTAATCTCGTCTGGAGATTCAGGATGAATTTTCAGTTCCAGCACTTTCTTTGTTAGTTGAACGGGTTTTGATATCTTTTTAGTATTTTGGTCCTAATATTTGCTCTCGAAGTCATATTTTAGTGATCTTTATATGGTCGGAAATTTAAGATCGAGATCTATAATTTTTATGTTGTTCATTTTCCCAAATTCGGATCAGAACCTAGACAAAAATATATGTTTCTCTCACTGTCACTGTTCACTTTGGGAAACCTTTAATATTTTGACATGTGGCATAAAAACACCACTCGTTATTAACCAAAAAAATCAGCCCATTAGTATAAATACCCAACACTATTCATCATCTTCTATTTCTTTCATAAAAAAATGAAATTTCTCTCAACACAACACTCAAACTGTTTCTCTTCTCATCTCATTCATTTTTTAAGGGGAAAATTGTATCTTCAAGCTCCCTTTCATGTATGTAAGCTTCTATTCTTATTTTCCTCTCTAATTTTCAGATTTGAAGCATGATTTTTCCCCCCCCCCAAATTCACATGTCATGAACCCTAAAATTCATTTGTACATTTAGCTTTAATGAGTTGCTAGCATGCATAATCATGTTGTAGGACACAGATGTTGGACGACGCTGTTCCGGGCTCGCGGCCCGATTGGGAGTATGGAATAGCCCACGGGGGAACTAAACCGGAGAAATAACATGGAGTCGCCACCTGGTGTGAACTGGGAAAATGATTTAAGGCCGCACTCACCCCTCGCAAGGGAAGACCTCAAACTGTTGGGTTCGGAATGGTCCCTTACTTATGTCACTTGTAATGATATGATTTGTCCAATAATCTAACCAAGCCTAAGCAACATATATTTCAAAGGATGATCTATTCCTAAGTTCGCATGTATAAAATAAATCATCATGACGGTAAACATACGATATCACACAATAATCTCATGAACATGTTGAATCATCAAACACGAAAAATAAATAACAACCTAAACATAAACATAAAGAAACACCTATTGCGAAAGGAGATAACAAGATCATGCATAGAGGAATAACAAACTAATGGCTAAATCATGCTTGAGAAACAAGTAACATCCTAACGACCGAATCATGCTTGAATACAATCTCTTAGGTCGTATCTCGAAAGCGCGTTACACGGCCGTCGGAAGGGTTGATGCTCCGTAACTCCTCTGGTTCACTGGTCCACTGCTCTCGTCTGTTGCCTCACGGTTTTGGGTCATCATTTCCTCTGTTTTGCTGCTGTTTTACTGTATTTTCTGGTCACTATTTTCACTATATTAAGGGACTATTTTCGGTGATGTGGTGGTGCAGTTTTAGAGATTATTTTCGGTGATGTAAGGGGCTATTTTGGTGACGTGATGGGCTGTTATTAGGGTGTTGTTTTGGTGATATTAGGGGACAGTTTCAGGTTGTGTTTGTGCGGCAATGGGGGTGTTTTGGTTTAGTGTTTTAGGCAATGGAGGGAGTTGTTTTGGTTTTATGATTTTCGGTGGAGGCTTGTTTTTTTGTGCGATGTGATCTTCGGCTATTGAGAGTGAGGAAGGAGAAGAGAATTCTTTGTTGCTTAGGGCTTGTGTTATGCATGAATGTGCTAGGGTGTGAAAGGTTGGTTTAGGCTTCTTTTTATAGGAAAAGGCTAGGGTTTCTAATGTTTGAATAGGAATGGATCAAGTAATTATGGGGGGGAATATTTTGATTAATGTCTCATAAGGGAAAAACTTCTTAAGTTAGGGAGGAGATTTGGTTTGATTGGGAAGGTGATATATTTGATTTGTTTATTAGGTATGTGAATTATTTAGATTGGGATGTGATTTATTTAATTTAGGAATGATAGTATTTTAATTTGTGACATGTTTTAAATGTTTTAATTATTTTTGGGTGGGTTTTGGTCGGCCAATTGGGATTGGGCGTGAGGCTAGCAACAAAACCAGAAGTACCGACACCGTTCAAACACCGATTCGAACGCTGCACGAACACCCGCAATCTGCTTAACGTTCGAAGGTGTTCACGAACGCAGCACGAACGAAAGCAGTGAACATGTGAATTGAATCTGATGACATACTTATTCTGAATTTCCTCTTCCGACATCCATTTCCCGCGACTTCCATGACTTAAAAGGTAGTGTCTCCAAATGAGACTCATCATAGGGACTTACATGCAAAATACAGTGCCTACAATCGCCCCCACTTTGTTGGGACTTGTGCAGTGTGTGACAATGACAATCCTATCAAAGTTGTGCAATGCATTTTTACTTACCTGGCTCGCCAGCTGCCACCTGACTTGCCTGCTGCTTCGAGCTGAGTTGATGACGTAGTGGACCTCGATCCTGGGACGCATCCCAATAACTGCAACCGACAACGGGGGCCTCGACCCTGGGATGCATCCCAATACCACTGACAATGTGGGTCACGACCCTAGGATGCATCCCCAAAACTGATGATGCAGTGGACCTCGATCCTGGGACGCATCCTAATAACTGTAACCGACAATGGGGGCCTCGACCCTGGGACGCATCCCAATACCGCTGACAATGTGGGTCACGACCCTGGGACGCATCCTCAAAACTGATGATGCAGTGGACCTCGATCCTGGGATGCATCCCAATAACTACAACCGAAAATGGGGGCCTCGACCCTGGGACGCATCCCAATACCGCTGACAATGTGGGTCATGACCCTGGGTTGCATCCCCAAAATTGCTGATGATGTGGGTCACGACCCTGGGACTCATCCCCAAAGCTGCTGATGATGATGTGGGTCACGACCATTGGACTCATCCCCAAAACTGATGTTGATGTGGGCCTCGCCCCCAAACCGATGTTGACATGGGCCTCGCCCCCAAACTGATGCGGATGTGGGCCTCGACCCTGAGACTCATCCCCAAACTGATGCTGACATGGGCCTCACCCCCAAACTGATGCGGTTGTGGGCCTCGACCCTGGGACTCATCCTCCAACTGATGCTGACATGGGCCTCACCCCCAAACTGATGTTGATGTGGGCCTCACCCCTGAGACTCATCCCCCAACTGATGCTGACATGGGCCTCGCCCCCAAATTGATGTTGATGTGGGCCTCGCCCCCAAACTGATGCGGATGTGGGCCTCGACCCTGGAACTCATCTCCCAACTGATGCTGACATGGGCCTCGCCTCCAAACTGATGTTTGATGTGGGCCTCGCCCCCAAACTGATGCGGATGTGGGCCTTGACCTTAGGACTCATCCCCCAACTGATGCTGACATGGACCTCGCCCCCAAACTGATGTTGATGTGGGCCTCACCCCCAAACTGATGCGGATGTGGGCCTCAACCCTGAAACTGATGACACTGTCATGTTGCTGCTTCTGGTTGGCTTACTTTTTCCACTTTCTCTTTTTCTTCTTTGAAACATGTTATTACAAAACAGAACAAACAGAAAAAGAATGCAAATATGTTACGTTTATGCATGCATGCATGAATGAGTTTCCTATCCCGTTGGTTAGGTCTTCTGTCAATTCCCTTGGTGACTACTCGGTCTTCTTTCCCTCAGGCAAAATACTGCTTCAATCTATCCACGTTGATCGGCTTGGTGAACTCGTTCCCTTCCAAATCTGACAGTCTCACTGCCCCATTTCCCATTACTGAATGGCTATCTTGTCTTTCTGCTTGCTTCTTCCGAGGATTCCCCGTGTTCTAAACATCACTGAGTATCATAGTACCATGGTTGAATGCTTTTGCCAAATATACTCATGTTGCAGGTTGAAAGGAAGAGACTCAGGCAAGTAAGCGAAATGAAATTTATTATCATTAAGAAATGGTTCGAACAAGTAGATAAACTCAATGTCTTTGAAAATGCAAGATCAAATAAACTAGGAGGAACAGCTTCATCATTCACAGCATTGCCTTCTTCCTTGGCCTATGGTTCTCCACTGCTGTCGTTCCCTATCCCCACGAAAGAAACTGGGTGGTTGAGGGTTTGGAGGACAAAGCTTTCGGGTAGGCCGGAGTTGATCATGTAGGTGGGTGGTGGAACGAAGTGGTAGTTTGGTAGAGGATTCCGGTGTGTGTTGGGTTGTTCTTTCTCAGGATCGGGTATTTATGGGCATCAATGAGGTTTTGGATTTCATGCCTAATGCGGGTGCATCTGTCAGTTTCATGGCCTCTCCTCTGATGGAAGTGACAATACAGGCTTAGGTCAAGGTTGGGTGGTATAGGTTCTGGAAGTGGTTTAGGCTCTAAGGGTTTTAGGAGTCCTTGTGCCTTCAGCTTCACAAGCACCTTAGATAAAGGCTTCCCCAGGTATTTTATGGGCATCAATGAGGTTTTGGATTTCATGCCTAATGCGGGTGCATCTGTCAGTTTCATGGCCTCTCCTCTGATGGAAGTGACAATACAGGCTTAGGTCAAGGTTGGGTGGTATAGGATCTGGAAGTGGTTTAGGCTCTAAGGGTTTTAGGAGTCCTTGTGCCTTCAGTTTAGCTTGAGACCCTGCCACTTTCCCCGCGGCATATTCAGCCATATCATCATCAAAACCCGGAATATCATCATTCAATCTAGTCGGAGGGTCTTCACACCTCTCATTCTCAGAGTTTCCCCCAGCATGGGACACAGCCATATTGGCCATAGCAGCAGTCAAAGCTTGCAACTGTTCAGTAACCTTGGTGAGATTGGTTTCCAACTGATCCATACAGGATGTTTCATTCTCTGATTCGCTCATGTTTGCTATCGGCCTTTTAACAAGTCTTCCATTTTCCCTAACCCAACGGATATTTATGATGGCTCTTAAGACACAAGAGAGTTAACATGATGTGTGTATGCATGAGATGCATGTGATACATGCGATGTGTGGAACATATAATTCGGCCCATTGTCATTTTAAAGCTTCATTTATATTATTGCAAGGTGCAAACTTATCCCAGTTGAAAAGGCCCAACAGGTTTACACCTTTGTGACAACATGGTTAAACAACTTCAAATGATAAGGGGCCCAAACATAGGATGGCCCATCGGCATTTTAGAAAATTTTGGCCCAATTGTCATAGGATACGAACTCATCCCAGTTTAAATGGCCTAACAAGTTCGCATTTCTGACAAGAAGTCCAACTACATCCAAATGAGGATGGTCCCCAAATGCAAGCATAAAGAAATAATTTCTACCGAGTGGCCCATCGATATTTCAGAAGCTTTTGGCCCAATTGTCATAGGATACGAACTCGTCCCAGTTTAAATGGCCAAACAAGTTCGCATTTCTGACAAGAAGTCCAACTGCATCCAAATGAGGATGGTCCCCAAATACAAGCATAAAGAGATAATTCAACCATAAAGCAATAATTTCTACAGAGCGGCCCATCGACATTTCAGAAGCTTTTGGCCCAATTGTCATAGGATACGAACTCGTCCCAGTTTAAATGGCCCAACAAGTTCGCATTTCTGACAAGAAACCCAACTGCATCCAAATGAGGATGGTCCACAAGCACAAGGAAATAGTTACTATAGGTCATACAACTCCGGTCTACGTGTGGGTTTGTGGGAGTGTGAAGAAAGACTATCGCTGGCAAAGGATTGCCCACTGCTAGGTCTCCCCACTCAAGGGTTCGAGCAACCAAGTGAGCGCACCCTTTTTATACCTTACGGTACGTGCCAACGAGTTATGGTGCGTGACTGACTGTCAAATGGATTTCCCGTTGTAGATTCCCCATAGGGAGGGTGGAGCGAACTCTCTTAAAAACCCAAGCCTCTTAGGCTCTTATCGCTTGGTGACAGGAATAAACAACGAGTCCTCCAAATTAGTCCATCACGGTAGGCTACAAGTACATGATTATCTAGGTGCTTCGCAGCTTTTCCTTATAGAAAGGTAGTGAACGAGGGAAGACACCAAACCATTACCTAGCCTTAAAAGTTCCTTTGATTAAACCCCTTTCAACCCACGGTAAACACGGTTAATTAAAGCACAAATCACAATCATTACAAGGCATTATTTCAGGGCCAATTCTCTATCCCCAGTGGAGTCGCCAGACTGTAGGACACAGATGTTGGACGACGCTGTTCCGGGCTCGCGGCCCGATTAGGAGTACGGAATAGCCCACGGGGGAACTAAACGGAGAAATAACATAGAGTCGCCACCCGGTGTGAATCGGGAAAATGATTTAAGGCCGCACTCACCCCTCGCAAGGGAAGACCTCAAACCGTTGGGTTCAGAATGGTCTCTTACTTATGTCACTTGTAATGATATGATTTGTGCAATAATCTAACCAAGCCTAAGCAACATATTTTTCCAAGGATAATCTATTCCTAAGTTCGCATGTATAAAATAAATCATCATGACGGCAAACATACGATATCACACAATAATCTCATGAACATATTGAATCATCAAACACGAAAAATAAATAACAACCTAAACATAAACATAAAGAAACACCTATTGAGAAAGGAGATAACAAGATCATGCATAGAGGAATAACATACTAATGGCTGAATCATGTTTGAGAAACAAGTAACATCATAATGACCTAATCATGCTTGAATACAATCTCTTAGGTCGTATCTCGAAAGAGCGTTACACGACCGTCGGAAGGGTTGATGCTCCGCAACTCCTCTGGTTCACTGGTCCACTGCTCACATCCGTTGCCTCACGGTTTTGGGTCATCGTTTCCTCTGTTTTACTGCTGTTTTGCTGTATTTTCTGGTCACTGTTTTCACTATATTAAGGGACTATTTTCGGTGATGTGGTGGTGCAGTTTTAGAGACTGTTTTCGATGATGTAAGGGGCTGTTTTGGTGAGGTGAAGGGCTATTATTAGGGTGCTATTTCGGTGATATTAGGGGACAGTTTCAGGTTGTGTTTGTGCGGCAATATGGGTGTTTTGGTTTAGTGTTTTCGGCAATGGAGGGAGTTGTTTTGGTTTTATGATTTTCGGTGGAGGCTTGCTGTTTTGTGCGGTGTGATCTTCGGTTATTGAGAGTGAGGAAGGAGAAGAGAATTCTTTGTTGCTTATGGCTTGTGTTATGCGTGAATGTGCTAGGGTGTGAAACGTTTGTTTAGGCTTCTTTTTATAGGCAAATGAGGGTTTCTATGGTTTGAATAGGAATGGATCAAGTAGTTATGGGGGGGAATATTTTGAGTAGTGTCTCACAAGGGAAAAACTTCTTAAGTTAGGGAGGAGATTTGGTTTGATTGGGAAGGTGATATATTTGATTTGTTTATTTAGGTATTTGAATTATTTAGATTGGGATGTGATTTATTTAATTTAGGAATGATATTATTTTAATTTGTGACATGTTTTAAATGTTTTAATTATTTTTGGGTGGGTTTTGGTGGGCTAATTGGGCTTGGGCGTGAGGCTATCAACAAAACCAGAAGTACCGACACCGTTCGAACGCCGATTCGAACGCTGCATGAATGCCCGCAATCTGCTTGATGTTCGAACGTGTTCACGAACGCAGCACGAACGAAAGCAGTGAACGAACGCCCGCAATCCGATGACATACTTATTCTGAATTTCCCCTTCCGACATTCGTTTCCCGCGACTTAAAAGGTAGTGTCTCCAAATGAGACTCATCATAGGGACTTACATGCAAAATGCAGTGCCTACACATTCATTTCATGATGATAAGAACATGGATAAGCATTAGTTATGTGATTGCGCAATTTTTCCCATACATGGATGCGATAGCCGAATACTTGAGCTTGTTTTGGGGGATTGATTTTGTGTTTTTGATGAGGAATGATGATGGTTTATGTATTTGGTGATGTTATGATATGAGTTGTGTTTGTTTTGAGTTGAAACTTCATAGATAATATAATTGTTGCATTGACTGAATATGTATTAGAGGGAAGTCTTGATTTTTATCATTTTCTGTGATGAAATTATTATGTATAATGTAATATTATGTAATGATTTCATATATGTTTGAATAGCTTGAAGGTGGAACTTCCCTTATATGGCCGAAATTAGTGAGTTAGTAAGATCAAAGTGGTGCCTTGTGATAAACACTAAAAAGTGCAAATTTATTAAAAGAAAAATTAATCTTTTTACACTTGTAGTTTCATTAATCCCCTTAATTTAGCACATTTATGAAATAAAAATTAAATTTATATTTTAAATATTTTTATTGATATTTTTATTTATTATATAGGCAAAATACAGCTTTGAAAGCTTAACAAGAAAAATATATATGAAATAAGAACTCCAGGACCCAGAAATCCTAAAAGAGCACAGTGACAGCTAGATTCAAATCGAACTTGCAAAATATTCACCGTGTTTAGATTGACAACAAAATGAGCTTATTATTATTATTATTATTATTATTATTATTATTATTATATTATTATTATTATTATTATATTATTATTATATATAAACAAAATAAAAATAAAAAGATAAAAGAATATAAAACAAAAAAAAAATTACAAAACAAAAAAAAATAACTAATAATTTGCAATAGCTTTCCGCCTTTCGGCGGAAAGCAATTGCAAGAAAAAAGAAGTTTCTCTTGAGATTTTATGGGATGAGCTCTTGTATGTATTTTTTCTTTTGTAATTTATTTTTCTTTTATTAATAAAATAATGAGTGTTTTTATTTATATCTTATTATGCTAATTTGTATCATGTTGTGGTAAAGGGTGAAGCTAGTGGTATGAAAATATAGGTGATTTTTATTTATATTATATTTTATAAATTGTGATACTTTCCCAAATAAAATTCTTACTATTTTCAGTTTATTGAGGACTCTTGACTAGCAGTAGACAGTCCCCGATTGGCATAGATAATACTTGAATCCCATAAATGAGAGAGAGTAAACTATTAAATATCTAGATTAATTATAGACAATATGGTTCCGCCTATATGGCTGGTTTTAAATATTTGACATAATTGAGTATCTAACTGGACTTGTTAAAGATAAATATTATAACCGCCTTTATGGCTAGTTTTATATGCTTTTGGCATATTTAGTACCTTGGCATGACTAATTATCGACATGACGAATTAATGTGTTGATATAATTAATACGTGATAACTATGAAATAAATTGATTAAGAAATAATTATAATTTATATTTTATAAAAAATAAAATTATTTATATTTGAAATATCAAGAATGGATCCCCTAAATCTAGTGTCTTATTTTATTTTATTAGTTGAATTATTATTCTATCTTATTAATTATTCCTTATGGATCAATCTCGGACTTATCGGGCTATTTTATAACTTCGATACTCTTATACTTGAGAACAAAGAACCACTGTGTGAGTGTATCAAGTTTTTGGCGCCGCTGTCGGGGAATAAAATTTAATAGATAGAGTAATAATTTAACATTATTATTTTTTCACTTTTGTGTTGTTTTGTGTGTTTTGTTTTGTTAAAAAATCTTTTATATTTTGTTGTTTTGTGTATAAATAACACTTTGCTAGATAATAATTTTGGGAATCTGACTTTAAAAGACCCTGATTGTCAATTTATAAGAAAATTAGTTCGGAAGCATATTCTCAACCCATAGAGAGCGTTCAAGTCGTTACTAGATGTAAAACCAGAGGAAGATGTGAGCCACACTCACAACTACATTTCAATTTATTATTTTTATTATTTATTTTTTTAAGTTATAACTTTTCTTTTTAGTAACAGTGTTGTATTTTCATTGTCAATACCACATGAATCAGGTGATGTATTCAGGCATTGGGGAACATGTCTCAATTTGATTGGTGGGGGGGATAGTTGACTATAAATCTTTATTTTGTTTTTAAAAAAAAATATTTTGTTTTGTGTGTAAAAAAATAAAAATAAAAAAATAAAAAATATTTTTATTTTTATTTTTATGTTATTTCTTAACAAGTTATTTTTGTTCATTTCCTTTTAAATTATTTAAATTTGTGAATTCTCCATAAAATTGTATAAATTTGATTTTCATATGCTCATTTGACAAGTTTTATCAACATACATGGTAACATATGATCATGGATTGTAAGTGAAAATTTTGTAATATTCACTTCTCTAGTTTGTTGGAGGCGTCACCTAAAAGCAATGGAGTTTGTGTTTTTATTTCAAAAAAAGTAAATAAAAAATAACTAAGCTTGTACTAGTAACCGAACATCTTGCCTCAGCAAGTAATGATTGTTCGTGTAAAACGGTAGAAATTGAGTTAAAAACGAAAAAAAAAGAGAAAAAAAAATGGTGTGAATAAGTTCGATTTCGTAGCCCCTTTAACTCGAGCATGTAACGACCGGAGGTCTCTACTACTGTTGACTTCTTAACTGTAATGATATTACATCACTAAACGAGCGTTGTGTAAAATAATTTATGTCCGAGCATATATACACCCCTGGAACGGCTTTGAGGGATGATCGGTTAATACCCTGGAATTCTGATATGAGTATATGATGTACCACTCCGGATAGCCCATAGTATTTAGGCCGTAACGTTCTCGTACGAACTCCAAGTTTTATGAATTTTATATGGTCAGAAAGCTGAGATCGAGATCTACAACTTCCGTGTTGAATATTTTTCCAAATTCAGATTAGAAATATGTCAAAATCGTAAGTCAAAAATTCAGATGAATAGTGATTTCGGACCCAAATGGAAAAATCTCAAACTTTCTCCATTATTCTACACTTTTCTACATTATTCTTACTATCAATTGAGTCCCACTATATAAAGAGGGCTATTATTCAATGTTTCAAGAATTTGGAACAAAAGAAAGAAGAGTGAGACGTGAGGGAGAAGAAGAAGAAGAAGAAGAAAGAAAGAAAAGAAGAAGGAGAAGAAAGAAGAAGAAGAAGGAAAAAGGAAAAGAAGAAAGAGAGAAGAAAGGTGAAGTAGGAGGTTTGGCATCCATAAAACCTTAAAAGAGGAAGAAAACAACAAGGAAATGAGGTAATGGCCTTTGACCCAAAATTTTGGATTGTTGATTTTTGATGATAAAATACTAGATGGATCATAGAAGCATATTAGAAAATGATTTTAGCGGCATAACATGTGTGGGAATTGATTGAAACCCCTAAGTTTGAGTTAGTTAGAAATATGAGATTAAAGTGTTAAAATGGATTTAAACATATGGAGTATATGAGATAGATTGGAAGTTGATTGTTGTTGAGATGATGATTTATTTTATGTAGAATTGAGGACAATATGATATATTGAGCATTGGTTTTTGGTATGGGAATGTTAGGGTTATGCATTTGGGTGAATTGAAGTTGAAGAAGAAAAATAGAATCCTGGGAACTGCTTCACGTCGCGACGCTGAAAGGTTTTGCGTCGCGACGCAAAAGAGTAAAATTTGGGCACGTTTCTGGTTCATACGCGTCGCAACGCACCCTGATCTGCGTCGCGACGCGAGTTCAAAATATGGCTGAATCAGTTTTAAGCCATCCCTGTTCCATTCTAGCATGCTTGAGGCCACCTTATGGGTCTCGTATCAGTTCGTATGCATATCCTACATCGAGATATAAACACGATAAACCTTATAGACAAGATATGTTGGTACATCATTTAGTATAGCTAAGTTCCAAGCACTTTTACAACTTACATACTAATCAAGTTTCCAATCATAGAATATCCACAGGAACCGCAATTTCCTTCGACAATGGATCCACTGCTAGTCAGATTCCAAAACTGTGAGTGGACACTTCTCCTTTCGAGTTGATTTTCTTATTGATTTATTATTTATGAAACGAGATTTACTTTTTCAGCACATAGGGCGTTAGCCATATTTATTTTTATTTTTTTGCTAAATGAAATGCTTTATATAGATTTAAGATGTAAAACATAAGTTTTATGTTTTTCGGGGCATGGGGGAAAAAACCCACCCCAGTATGCAACTTGATACAGTTTTGAATTGACGGACAAAGAACATGTGCACATGTAGAGGACTAAGGGGACGGCGATACGTAACGCCCTCAGATCCTAGTTCAGGGCTAGGGGGACAGCGATACGTAACGCCCATAGACCCTAGTTTCAGAGCTTGGAGGGTAGCATAGATCTACACCCCCAATTCTAGTTTGTGGCTTGGGTGACAGCGATACATAACGCCCAAAGACCACCAGTTTCAGGGACATGAGTGGCATTCTTTGGGGGACGGCGATACGTAACGCCCTCATACGTCAATTTTTTACAGATACATATCAGTTTTCAGATACCAGAATACCAAAGAACAGTTTTCAGAAAGCAGATTTTAGAAAGACAAGATTTATAAGAGAGATTTCAGACGAAGTTTTCAGAAATGAGTTTTCCTATAAAGTTATTTCTAAAACTTTAGTTTTAGAACCAAGTATTTTTATATCAGTTTTTCAGCTTTGCGTCCACTCACTTAGATCGTACAGTGATCTAACCCCCCACTTTTAGTTTTCTGTGCTTGTAGATATTCTCGAAGTACGAGCTTGGGAGGACGGATACTGTTGCAGTCACTAGGGTTTGGAGTCCACCAATCCAAGTCAGAGAAGTGAGAGTCCAGTCTAAGTCAAATAAATTCATGTATTAGTTTTTGGTTATATGATGTCAATGTAAAAGCATGTGTCATTATGATTACAGTTATTGATGTTGAGTCTGCATGTGTAAAGTTGTCAAACTTGGGCCTCGGTCCCATACATGTTATATATAATTAGAGAATAGAGTATTAATGATTATTTATGGTTAGAGAATCAGAGGCTTATGGGTTAGTACGGTCTATCCCATGCCGATAGCATCCCCCGGATTGGGGATGTTACAGAACAATTAAGTTCGTATGAGTGTTTTAACACTTAGTGCCCTAAGGCCAACTAGTCTAGGAGTCATTGGTCGAAAGCTCATTAAATGGGTTAAGGAGAAAGCTTAAAAAAATCAATTAAGTCTGTATGGGTGTCTTAACATCTAGTGCCCCAAAGCCAACTGGTTTGGGAGTCACTGACCCAAAGCTCGTTAAAAGGGTTGAAGATTTATTATTCAAAAAAATACTTTTTGTATATAAATAAACTGTCATTACCAAAAAGATGTAAATTCTTATATATCTTTAGAATAAAAATATTACTCTTTTTTCAACAAGACCTATAAATATTGTGGGCACAATAAATTACTTGATACTTTGTCTCATGTGTATGGAAAAATGGTAAAATGTACATGAGAAAGATAATTTAGAAAGAAAGAAAAAATTACTAATTTGGATAAAAAAAAAAAAAAATTCTTTTTAGTTTTCGCTTAAATTACTCGGGACTAGTAATAAGTTGGTTGGCGGTGTGAGGAATACTAAAAATTGTACATTTATTAAAAGAAAAATTAATATTTTACACTTGTAGTTTCATTAATCCCCTTAATTAAGCATATTTGTGAAATAAAAATTAAATTTATGTTTTATATATTTTTATTGTGATTTTTATTTATTGTATAGGTAAAATACTGGTTTGGAAACTCAACAGGAAAAATAGATATGAAATATGAACTCCAGGACCCATAAATCCTAAAAGAGTGTGACAACTAGATTCAAATCGGACTTAGAAAACATTCATCATGTTTAGATTGACAACAAAATGGGCTTATAATGTATTAAGCCACACATGTATTTATTATTATTATTATTATTATTATTTTATTATTATTATTATTATTATTATACAAAACAAAAAAAAATAAAATAAAATAAAATAAAATAAAATAAAAAAGATAAAAGAATAAAAAACAAAACAAAAAAGACAAAACAAATAATAATAATAATTTGCAATTGTTTTCCACCTTTTGGTGGAAAGCAATTGCAAGCAAGCTTGCAATTTGCACAAGAGGTGCTCAGCACCTCATTTAGGAAGCAAAAATTTCCACATGTCTCTCTTGAGACTTTGTGGGATGAGCTCTTGTGTGTATTTTTTTAATCTATTTTTCTTTTATTAATAAAATTATGTTATTTTTATTTATATCTTGTTCTGCTAATTTGTATCATGCTGGGGTAAAATGGTGAAGCTAGTGGTATGAAAATATAGATGATTTTTATTTATATTATATTTTATAAATTGTGATAATTTCCCAAATAAAATTCATACTTTTTCCAGTTTATTGAGGATCCTTGACTAGTTGTAGACAGTCCCCGATTGGCACATATAATACTTGAATCCCATAAATGAGAGAGAGTGGACTATTAAAGATCTGGATTAATTATAGACAATACAATTTCGCCTACATGGCTAATTTTATATATTTGGCATAATTAAGTACCTAATTGTAGGGGTGAGCATCGGTCGGTTCGGTCGGTTAATCCA
>SKCR01003894.1:0-62557 GCA_019454045.1 Zanthoxylum bungeanum | reverse complement strand
GAGACTCGTCATTGGGCATGATATGCAAAAATGCAGTGTCTACAATTACCTAACCTTTTTTCTCTAAATCAACTAAGCATTGGCTTTGGCACAAAAAAATTAGTGATCCCAGTTAAGCGGAACCCATTGACCATGGAAAACTTCGTAATCAATGTCGATGGACAAGAAGTGGTCTTGACTTTGGCCAACAAACAACAACTTGGACAAGACACCAATATGGAACAAAGCTTTCGTGATTCAAACACATCCTCGACGGACAAAGGCCTTGACTTTGGCCAACAAGCCAATGTTAGTCTTGGATCTTGAGTAAGAATCACTCAATGGAAGGAAACACGCTTAATATTGTGTGAGGGTTTTTCGCGTGCAAATTGGCAACCAATTTATTATCTTTGTTAAGGTCTCATCATCATACACCCTTAAACATGCATTCTAAACACATAATAAAGCGCGTATAAATAAATAATAATGATATGCGGATGGATACTTTACACATCGATCCTAGATCAAATCTCTCCCTTTCCTCTCTCCCGCTAGCACAAGTATTTACTTCTACCCGTTACACTACACTTCTAAAGAAACCTCATTTACATTGAGGGGAATAGGTGAGAAGAGAAATACAAAGAGTATGGAGGTAATAGGCTGGACACGCAGGTCCAATTAATAAATTCTTAATTTATTACAACAATTTCTAAAATTGCCCCACCCATCTAATATCCATCCGATATACATTATTCATGCATCGCAACCATGTATTAACACAAACATTTATCAATCAATCTAATCAAATTAATTAATCTGATAATTAATGACCATCCAATGTTCAAACAACGATTTGATTTTGCTCGAGTCAAACCCATTTTGCGAATTAGTACTCAAAGTACGTATTCTTGAATTAAATTAAACTACAAAATTAAATCCAATTCAATTTGTATTTAATACTAATTCACTATTTAATTCCAAATTAAATATTAAACTTTATTAAGAAACCTTTACGACTTAAATTCTAAATTAAATCGTTACGAGTCTCAAAGCCCGATTAACATCCAATGTTTATTTAATTAAAGTCCAATGGGCTTTTAATTAATTTCCTTAAGGCGTGGACTTTTGGTCAACTTGGGTCATGTTGGTTTCTATTAAGGTCCCAAGATCAATAATAAGCATGAATCAAGTGCGAATACATATCGAAGAAGTTGCGGAATACTCACATCGATCGGTTGAGCGAAGCGGCAAGCAACAAAACTCAAAATTCTGCTCCTTGTGCATTCGGCAGTGGGCTGTGCTCAGCTACTGGTTTGGCCTCTATTTGGTCCTTCGTCAAGCTCCAAGCTTCTTCGAATGGTTCCCGGGTCATAGGTAGACTTCCCTATCACCTTCACATGTCTCTCGGAGTGCTAGCTCTCTAGAAATTTGCCACAAATCTCACCACTCAAGCTTCATTTCTTCACGCCAAAACCGAACCAGTGAAGAATAGGCAGTGAACTGCCGAGAGAGAGAGGAGAATATGGAGAGAGAGATGATGTGTTATTGTGATTAATTGTTTGGTAATGTATTTCCAAAAAACATATACCAAATTCAAAAGTCAAAATGGTAAAAATGTCATTCCAAATGACAAAAGTAAATTTGAGTGTTTTACACTCTTTGACCAATTAACCACTTCCATCACTTACAATCAATCACATCAATCAATCAAATGTCACATCACTCAAAGTGACATATGATTTGACGCTTGATGTGACTCGCATACCGCACTCAAATTCGAAATGCCAATGCGCTCGCAAATAATCTCGGGCTCGGGTTCGCTAATTCCAAATTAATGAATTTTCCGTTGCGTCGTAATTAAATGATTACGCCTAGCGAAATCACTATTCACGTCGCTAACGAATTAATTCTAAATTAATTCATTCGCCCGAATTAAAATCTAATTTTAATTCCGCGTCGAAATCTAATTTTGTTTAATATATCAAATATATTAATTTATCGATTAATTCCAAATTAATCGTTATCTCTCTTTTAATGATATTTTATCCCAGATAAAATATCTCCGTAATTAATCCCAGATTAATTTTCTCTCTCTTCTAATTAATCCCAGATTAATTTAGAGTGTGAGTCATACGTCATCGGTGAATCTTTGGGAAGCGTTGTCCATTGGGCCATACACAGATGATGTCCTATGTGATGTGATACCGATGCATGCAGGACATATTATTTTGGGCAGACCGTGGCAGTTTGATAAGAAGGTTAGTCATGATGGGTTCAAGAACAAGTACTCTTTCCAGCATAAGGGAAAACCCATTAAATTATACCTACTTACACTTGCACAAGTCCATGAAGATTAGGTTAAGTTGCAACTTGAACGTGACAAAGAGAGAGCGAAGGGAAACACCACCTTGGGTGACACTAGTGAGAGTGGTGTATCTGGTGAGAAAAATAAGGCCAAGGCCGTGGGAGTTCCCAAGGGGAGTGTGAGTGAGCGTGAGGGGGAAACAAAAAGGAGAGTTAAAAAGGGTTTCTACATGGATGAGGGTGAAGCGAGGAAAGTGTTCAAGGCTAGCAAGCTCATGCTATTGTTAGTCTATAAGGAGCCTCATATTTATTTTACTAACTCTGACCATTTGCTTCCTGTGTCTATTTCATCTCTTTTGCAGGATTACAGTGACGTACTGACAGAGGACATACCTAGTGGGCTTCCACCCATTAGAGGTATTGAGCACCAGATAGACTTCATACCTGGAGCAGTCATTCCTAACAGACCGGCTTATAGGAGCAATCCCAAGGAGAAAAAGGAGCTATAAAGGAAAGTACGGGAGTTGATGAACAAGGGGTATGTAAGTGAAAGCATGAGTCATTGTGCAGTACCAGTGCTTCTAGTTCCTAAGAAAGATGGGACGTGGCGTATGTGCGTTGATTGCCGAGCTATCAACAATATTATGGTAAAGTATCGTCACCCCATTCCTAGACTGGATGACATGTTGGATGAATTGCATGGTTCCAAAATTTTTAGTAAGATTGATTTAAAGAGCGGATACCATCAAATTCGCATGAGAGAGGGAGATGAGTGGAAAACTGCATTTAAGACTAAGTATGGCTTGTATGAATGGTTAGTTATGCCATTTGGTCTTTCAAACGCACCTAGCACATTTATGAGATTGATGAATCATGTTATGCGTGCATTTTTAGGTAAGTTTGTTGTGGTTTATTTTGATGACATCTTAGTTTACAGTAAAACAGTAGATGAGCATGTTATGCATTTGAAGCATGTTCTTGATGTGTTAAGGCAAGAAAAACTGTATGCTAACTTTGATAAGTGCACTTTTTGTATATATAAAATTGTTTTCCTTGGATTTGTTGTGAGTGCAGATGGCATCGAGGTCGATTTAGAAAAGGTGAAGGCAATTCAGGATTGGCCCACACCAACAACAGTGACAGAAGTCAGAAGCTTCCATGGATTAGCAAGCTTCTACCATAGATTTGTTAAAGACTTCAGTAGTATTGCAGCACCATTGACTGAAGTAGTGAAGAAGACTGTTGGCTTCAAATGGGGTGAAGACCAGGAGCGTGCATTCCAGGATCTGAAAATGAAGTTGTGCAGTGCACCAGTCTTGGCACTACCTAACTTTGAGAAGACATTTGAGATTGAGTGTGACGCATCCGGGATAGGCATTGGAGCGGTTCTTATGCAAGAAAAGCGACCAATAGCTTACTTTAGTGAGAAGCTGAATGGAGCAGTTTTGAGGTACCCCACATATGACAAGGAGTTTGTATGCACTAGTGCGAGCCCTTGAGACTTGGCAGCATTATTTGTGCCCTCGAGAGTTTGTGATCCATACAGATCATGAATCATTGAAGCATCTGAAGGGCCAAGGTAAGCTGAACAAACAACACGCAAAATGGTTAGAGTTTGTTGAGACATTTCCATATGTAATCCGCTACAAACAAGGTAAGGAAAACATTGTCGCCGATGCACTATCGGGAAGGTATGCTTTACTTACTTCATTGAGTGTAAGAATGCTTGGGTTTGATTTATTAAAGAACTTTATGCTAGTGATATTGACTTTAGTACTATCTATGATGCATGTGAAAAGTCTGCTTTTAGTAAATTCTACCAACATGATGGGTTTCTGTTTAGGGAGAATAGATTATGAATTCCTGTTTGTAGTATGCGTGAGTTGTTAGCGAGGGAAACACATGTGGGAGGTTTAATGGGGCACTTTGGCATTGCCAAAACCTTAGGGGTTTTGAGTGAACATTTTTATTGGCCTAAAATGCGGAGAGATATTGAGCGTTTGTGTGATAAATGCTTAACTTGTAAACAGGCTAAATCTAAGGTTATGCCTCATGGGTTGTATACACCATTGCCTATACCTAGTGAGCCATGGGTAGATGTATCGATGGACTTTATCTTGGGTTTACCTAGGACTAAAAAGGGTAGAGATTCATCTTTGTAGTGGTTGATAGGTTCAGTAAGATGGCACACTTTATAGCATGCATTATAAAACTGATGATGCCACTAACATTGATGACTTTTCTTTAGAGAAGTAGTACGACTCCATGGGATTCCACGGAGTATAGTTTCAGATCGTGATGTCAAATTCCTTAGTCACTTTTGGAAAGTTTTATGGGGTAAGTTGGGCACTAAACTTTTATATTCTACTACTTGCCACCCCCAAACTGATGGCCAGACCGAGGTTGTTAATAGGACTTTGACTCAATTATTACGTACTATTATGAATAAGAATTTAAAAACCTGGGAGGATTGTTTGCCTTTTGTTGAATTTGTATATAATCGTAGTATTCATCCTCTACATCTTACTCACCATTTGAAATTGTTTATGGTTTTCAGCCACTAACTCCATTAGATTTGTTACCTTTGCTTGTTGATGAGCATGCGGGGCTAGATGGAAAAAGGAAAGCCGATTTGGTCAAGCATATACATGATAAAGCAAGAGAGCAAATACAACGGAAGAATGAGCAATATGCTTCTCATGCTAATTAGGGAAGAAAGCGTGTGGTATTTCAGCCCGGAGATTGGGTTTGGGTACACATGCGCAAGAAGAGATTTCCTGAACAACGTAAATCTAAGCTACAACCGAGAGGGGATGGTCCATTTCAAGTCTTGGAAAGAATTAATGACAATGCATACAAGCTGGATTTACAAGGTAAGCATAATGTGTCTGCTACATTTAATGTTTCTGACTTAACTCTTCAGTCTTCTTCTTGAAGACCCATTTGCAACCAATAGGCTTTACGCCTTCTGGTGCATCAACCAGTGTCCAAACTTGGTTGGTGTACATGGAATCCATTTCGGAATTCATGGCATCTTGCCATAAACCAGAGTCAATACCTTATATCGCTTCCTCATACGTAGCCGGCTCGTCTTCCTCAATAAGATTAATATCCACATGAGGTGAGATCAGAAACCCATACCTCTCAGGTTGTTTTATGACTCTCTCCGACCTACGCGGTCCTTGTGTATTCGAAGATTGTGGTATAGTCTCATCCCTAATGCACTGTTCATGTTTCGTTAAGGATTCTGTGCCAAGAATAGTATCACTCCGATTATCATCGAGTTCTACATTCCTCCCACTTATTACTGCATTTAGGAATTCCTTCTCAAGGAAAACCGCATGTAGAGCAACAAATACTTTGTTCTCTTATGGGTGATAGAAGTAATATCCTTTGGTTTCCTTAGGATATCCTACAAATAGGCATTTATCCGATTTGGGGTCGAGTTTGGTACCTTCCAAACATTTGACGTATGCCCAGCAACCCCAAATCTTCAGGAATGAGAAACCCGGTTTCTTTCCTGTCCATATTTCATACGGAGTCTGTTGAACAGACTTTGACGGAACTTTATTCAAAATAATTATTGCACTGTTCAATGCATATCCCCAGAAGGAAATAGGTAGCTCTGTACGACTCATCATAGACCTCACCATGTCTAACAAGTTCGGTTTCTCCATTCGGACACACCGTTTAATTGCGATGTTCCGGGAGGAGTCCACTGTGAAAGAATACCATATTCTTTCAAGTAATCAAGAAACTCATTGCTCAAGTATTCACCACCACGGTCCAACCTTAATGTCTTAATACTTTTACCGGTATGTTTTTCTACTTCGTGTCGAAACTCTTTGAATTTCCCAAAAGTTTCCGACTTGTGTCTCATAAGATACACATAACCATAACGCGATGCATCATCCATAAAGGTTACAAAGTATTCATATCCACCTCTAGCCTGGCTAGACATGGGCCCACATGCGTCACTATGAACAAGGGCTAACAGTTCAGTGGCACGTTCACCTTTATCGCTAAAAGGTGATTTAGGCATCTTGCCTAATAAACAAGATTCGTAGACGTCATATGAATTTGGATCAAATCCGTCCAAGTTGTTGAGTGTCAATCAAGTCCCAAGATCATAAATCATGCATAAAAACGAGTTGAATACAACCAAATGAGGTGCGGAAAAGACTCACATGGATCGGTTGCATTCGGCGAAGATGGAGTGCGAACTGCTCTCCCTTGCTCGGCAGTGAACTGCGCGTGTGGTGGTCGACATGGGGCTGCACGGTGGTGACTGGTTCGGCTTCTCCAAGGTTCGGCCATTGATGGACACCATTGAAGCTCCAAGCTCCAAGCTTCCAAGCTCACGAACTCACTTCCCTATCACCTTTGTATTCCTCCATGAGTGTGCTAGCACATAGATCTTGCAACAAGATCTTTGCTTCTCCATCTTGCTCGGTGAAAACCAGAAAAACAGAGAGAAAAACGGTCCAAGACCGAGAGAGAAGAAGAAGAAGCTTTTTGGCTCCAAAAGCCAAAATACCGTAAATGGGAGAGAGAGAATGAGTGGGAAAAAAAAAAAAATTGTAAAAGGTTTATATAATTTCCAAAATATAATAAAACCATTTACCATTTCTTTAATTTCCATAAAGCAAGCATTAAATGCTTGTCAATCACCACAAATCAACTCACATCAATCACTCAAATGTCACATCACTCAAAGTGACATGTGATTCGACGTTTGATGTGATTTGCTATTTGACGCTTGATTTGACTTGCGTGCGGCACTCGAATTCGAAATGCGAATGCGCTCGCAAACAATCCCGGGCTCGGGTTCGCTAATTCCAAATTACCGAATTTTCCGTTGCGTCGTAATTAAATGATTACGCCTAGCGAATTCACTATTCACGTCGCTAACGAATTAATTCTAAATTAATTCGTTCGCCCGAATTAAAATCTAATTTCAATTCCGCGTCGAAATCTAATTTCGTTACAATATATCGAATATATTAATCTATCGATTAATTCCAAATTAATCGTTCTCTCTCTTTAATGATTTTTATCCGAGATAAAATATCTCCGTAATTAATCCCAGATTAATTTTCTCTCTCATCGAATAATCCCAGATTAATTAAAGTGCGAGTCATACGTCATCGGTGAATCTTCAGGAACCGACCCATGAGATCTTCGGATATGTTGGCAGTAAATACGGTCGTCGGATACCGATTTACAAGACAAGGTTGGCTTCTAGCAAAGCGCCATGCCTACCCAATTCTCCAGAAATATTCTTACAGGAATATATATATAGATCTGTATCAAGCGTAGTATACCGTAGTATTGTGTATATCGGCCCAGTATCGGATAGTCACGTGCTAGGGCTGGGGCTGGATAAGTGTCTGCCCCGTCCGAAGCACATGTCAGATGTCTGGTAACTAGTCTCTATAATCAGATATTCATGACCTGGTCATAATATCATGATTGGATGCGCATCACTCAAGAGCACTAGTACCGTATCCTGCGTGACATCATCTCCACTATGACTAAAGTGATACTTCCGTCTTGACATCACACCCAATACACTACGACTCTCTGATAAACCCAAATGTGGTGTACGCAGAACCGGTTAAAGCCCTGTACCACCAAGACCAAAGTCTATCGATTATCATAAGTATTAACGATGTAAGTCTCAGGTTAAGACTTTACACACCTACCTTGATTTCGGCCTCCCATAGACACATAGTCATAATACCAATGGGATTCCGAGGGGTCTATCCAGAGCGAAGCTGTTTCCCGTACCATCGGTGAAACACAACCTCCTATCGCACTTGCATAAGTATCCAATACTTAAATATATGAGAACTATGCCGTCGTGCCCTCACAACGCGCACAAGTGCAATACTAGCCTATTCCGCATTATCGATGTCCTGTCTCGATAATACTCCGGCTAGGGATATTTAATGATTAATCCTTCGTGGACTGATACTGTCTCATATCATCTCAATCCAGGAACTAATCATATGGACCTCTCTTCATTTATACATCTATGGTGATCTAATAACAAATGATGAGAGTGCAATTTCCTTGTCACATAGTTAATTTGTACAACAACACCGTGATCTACAAATAGTGACGCTATGGGTCATATTATCCAACAATCTCCCACTTGGCACATAGCCAGTCACTCGAGTGTCTAACACCCGAACTATATACGGTTCGCTCAAATTGCTGAGAAAAGATTTTCGTCAGCGGATTTGCTTAATTATCGTCTGAAGCGATTTACACGATCATCACATCGCCACGATGTATGATCCGAACGAATCAGATGATATAGAAGTATATATCTGGATCGTCGATGAGACCTTTAATTCCTTAGCATGTGCTGACGCTTTCGATCCAAATGGCTTCTATAGCTGCCTCAGCTGCAGCAATAATCCGCATTTGTTGTTTATTCGGCAACAGTTATCTTGCTCGGAATATTTCCAGCTTACTATCCCGTTATTCAAACTTTATAGTACCGCAGTATTTACCGGTTTGGAAACTTGCAGCAGTGATCCTAGTCACTTCATGTTCTTCTACTCCATAATTTAAGACAGCATTTTTAGTTCTCTAAGATACTAATAGATGTCATTAACTTCAATCCAATGACTATCACTTGGATTGTCCTGATTGTGACTCCATATGCTCAAAGCGTATGAGACACCATATCGAGTACATTTTAAATGTACAATATCCCAGAGAGTGTTAACAACTCCAAATCTATCCCAGTAGATCTTTATTCCTTGAATAAAGGTTGTTACTCCCCAGAATTCTACGGAGAATTTCTTATGAAAGCCAAGCTTTCACCGATTGCTTTATGGGAATTTCATTGTCAGTGCCCTCCCACTAACCTCCTTATATACACAAGAATTATTTCATTTTGAGTCAAATCATAAACCATTATGATTATTTCAAAACGTCAGTTCCAAGAACCTTATGCTTATTTCAATCCAAACATGGATCGAATAACCCGCAAACCTTGTTTGTCGGTTATACAAAATCGTCAGGATGTTGTAAGCATCCTCCAAAAGGTTTCCTTTTCAGGAAAGCGATTTTGATCTGCAACTGACACATTTCATAAATGAAATATGCAGTTATCAACAAGCATCTTCAAAATGGATTTACCATGGCAACAAGTAAAAGGTTGAACCGTTATTAACACAATGTTGATAACGATACCTTTCCGTCAAAAGTCCGGCTTTGTACGTTGGTATGTTGCCTTCCATGTATGTCTTCCTTGAAGACGTTTAATGTACCAATAGGCACAATGACTTGTGGTACAACAACTAGTATTCAATAGTTGTTATACATGGAATCCATTTCGCATTCATTGTACTTTGCCATAATAGGGAGTCGATACCTCGTATCATTTCCTCAAAACGTAGTCGGTGGATATACCTTCATAAGATTGACATCTTTATGAGGTTAGATCAGAAACCCATACCATAGGTTGTTTTCTGACTCTATCCGATCTACTCAGTTCTTGTGTATTCGAAGATTAATGGTATAAATTCATCATTGATGAACTATATGTGTTCCATTAGGAATAGGTGCCTTGAATAGTATTACTCCGATTTTCATCGAGTTTTACTATCCTCCCACTTACCACTGCATGTCTGTATTCCTCTCAGGAAAACTGCATGGTGAGCAACAATCTAATTGTTCTCTGGTGAGATTTATAAGTACTATACTTATGGTTTCCCTTAGGATAACCTATATTGGCACTTATCCAATTTGGGTCCTTAGTTTGGTATCATCCAAACGTTATGCCTGACATACCCAAATTATCAAGAATGAGAAACCTCGTTTCTTCCCTGTTCAAATCATAAAGATGTCAATCTTACAACATCCTGACGATTTTGTATAACCGACAAACTAGGTTTGCGGGTTATTCGATCCATGTTTGGATTGAAACGAGCATAAGGTTCTTGGAACTGACGTTTTGAAATAATCATAATGGTTTATGATTTGACTCAAAACGAAATAATTCTTATGTATATAGGAGGTTAGTGGGAGAGGGCACTGACAATGAAATTCCCATAAAGCAATTGGTGAAAGCTTGGCTTTCATAGATATTTTTTCATAGATATTCTTTCATAGAAATTCTCCGTAGAATTCTGGGGAGTAACAACCTTTATTCAAGGAATAAAGATCTACTGGGATAGATTTGGAGTTGTTAACACTCTCTGGAAATTGTACATTTAAAATGTACTTGTATTGGTGTCTCATACGCTTCGAGCATATGGAGTCACAATCGGGTCAATCCAAGTGATAGTCACTGGATTGAAGATTAAGAACATTTGTTAGTATCTGAGAGAACTAAAGATGCTGTCTTAAATTATGGAGTAGGAGAACTTGAAGTGACTAGGATCACTGTTGCAAGTTTCCAAACCGGTAAATACTGCGGTACTATAAAGTTTGAACACGGGACAGTAAGCTGGAAATATTCCGAGCAAGATAACTGTTACCGAATTAACAAAAAATGCGGATTATTGCTGCAGCTGAGGCAGCAATAGAAGCCATTTGGATCGATAATAAATCTAATTAGATTAGATATAGTTCTGTTAGCGGCTGAGCTAGGTGTCAGTACAGGCTAAAGAATTAATAATCTCATCGACGATCCAGATATATACTTTTATATTCATCTGATTCGTTCGGATCATACATCGTGGCGATGTGATGATCGTATAAATCGCGTCAGAAGATAGTTACACAAATCCGCTGACGAAATTTTTTCTCAGCAATTTGAGCGAACCATATATAGTTCGGGTGTTAGACACTCGAGTGACTGGCTATGTGCCAAGTGGGAGATTGTTGGATAATATGACCCATAGCGTCACTATTTGTACAGATCACGGTGTTGTACAAATTAACTATGTGACAAGGAAATTGCACTCTCATCATTTGTGATTAGATCCCCATAGATATATAAATGAAGAGAGGTCCATATGATTAATTCCTGGACTGAGAATGATATGAGACAGTATCAGTCCCCGAAGGATTAATCATTAAATATCCCTAGCCGGAGTATTATCGAGACTGGACATCGATAATGCGGAATAGGCTAGTATTGCACTTGTGTGCGTTGTGAGGGCACAACGGCATAGTTCTCATATATATAAGTATTGGATACTTATGCAAGTGCGATAGGAGGTTGTGTTTCACCGATGGTACGGGAAACAGCTTCGCTCTGGATAGACCCCTCGGAATCCCATTGGTATTATGACTATGTGTCTATGGGAGGCCGAAATCAGGGTAGGTGTGTATGGTCTTAACCTAAGACTTACATCGCTAATACTTGCGACAATCGGTAGACTTTGGTCTTGGTGGTACAGGGCTTTAACCGGTTCTGCGTACACCACTACTGGGTTTATCAGAGAGTCGTAGTGTATTGGGTGTGATGTCAAGACGGAAGAATCACTTCAGTCATATTGGAGATGATGTCACGCAGGATACGGTACTAGTGCTCTTAAGTGTTGCGCAACCATCGGGATGTTATGACTAGGTCATGAATATCCGATTATAGAGACTAGTTACCAGACATCCGACATGTGCTTCGGACGGGGCAGACACTTATCCAGCCCCAGCCCTAGCACGTGACTATCCGAAACTGGGCCGATATACACAATACTACGGTATACTACGCTTGATACAGATCTATATATTCCTGTAAGAATATTTCTGGAGAATTGGGTAGGCATGGCGCTTTGCTAGAAGCCAACCTTGTCTTGTAAATCGGTATAAACGTAGTACGAGGTGCTTACGTGTTCGGATAGTCCGACGACCATATTTACTGCCAACATATCCGGAGATCTCATGGGTTGCTTCCTGAAGATTCACCGATGACGTATGACTCGCACTTTAATTAATCTGGGATTAATTGGAAGAGAGAGAAAATTAATCTGGGATTAATTGCGGAGATATTTTATCTCGGATATAAAATATCATTAAAGAGAGAGAACGATTAATTTGGAATTAATCGATAAAATAATATATTTGATATATTATTAGAAATTGGATTTCGACGCGGAATTAAAATTAGATTTTGATTCGGGCGAACGAATTAATTTAGAATTAATTCGTTAGCGACATGAATAGTGAATTCGCTAGGCGTAATCATTTAATTACGATGCGACGAAAATTCATTAATTTGGAATTAGCGAACCCGAGCTCGAGAGTGATTGCGAGCGCATTCGCATTTCGAATTCGAGCGCGGCACGCAAGTCACATCAAGCGTCAAATCGTTAGTCACATCATGCGTCAAATCAATTGTCACTTTGAGTGATGTGACTTGACAACATGTCACTTTATTAAAGTGATGTGATGTGACTTAAAGTAAAAAGTAGAAGTGATATGGTTGTTGGAAAAAGCATTAATAAATTTTATTTTGACTTTTGGTATTTTGGAAAATTGAAAAGTTGTATATGGTTTATTTTATTTTTGGAAAATATATAAACCAAAATTACATTTTTCTTTAACATTTACTCTCCTCTCATTTTTAGGTATCAAGGTGAAACCATTTTCCCTCTCTTTTCTCTCTCTCCCCTCTCACGGCTCACTACCGTTTCTTCTAAAAAATTTTGGTATGACCGAATGAAGAAGAGAAGCAAGGAAGATGAAGAAGTGCTAGCACACCTTGGGTTATACATAGGTGATAGGGAAACGAATTTGTGAGCTTGGAATTCCTTGGAAGCTTGAAGCTTGGAGCTTCAATGGAGGTCATCAATGGCCGAACATGGAGGAGAACCACCACCACCAACGCCGAGCAGTCCACCTGTGCGCAGCTCACTGCCGAGCAGAAACATGCAGTGCGTTTTTGGTCTTGTTCTTCCTAGCATCAAACCCATCAATGTGAGTATGAATTCCGCCTTACTCCTTTGTGTATTCAACTCGTTTTTATGCATGTTTGTGATCCTTGGGACTTGATTGAAACTCTACACACAATGGTATCAGAGCTATTGGTTGCATAAAACGAATTTAGGGTTCTTGAGCAAAATTTGGGGCTTTTTGATTTAAGCATGATTTTGACAAATTGTTTGTTTAAGAATGCTTGTATATGGATAACTTAGAGTTATATGTAATCAATTTGATAAAAAATTAATTGGATTGATTTTCCCCAATTTGCTTAATGTTGGCCAAAACTTTAATTTGGGTAAACTTGATTTTGAGCATGTTTAATGAAATTGGATGAATTAGAATGCTTAAATATTGTTTAATTGATGATTGATTAGATCAATTTGATGAAAAAGTGCTTGGAACAATTTTCCCCAATTTGCTTATTGTTGGCCAAAATTGAAATTTGGGTAAATTTGATTTTGAGCATGATTAATGAAATTGGATGATTTAGAATGCTTAAAGTATGTTTAATTGAGGATTGATTGGATCAATTTGTTGAAAATTAGTTTGGAACAATTTTCCCCAAATTGCTTTGGATGGCCGAATTTGGCAAGCTCCCTAATGTCTTGGATTTTTGATTTTTTGTTCATTGGATGACTTAGAAATCATTTGCCGAGACTTTAGCATGTATTAATTGGGTTTGATTTTGATCAAATTATGTTGGACATGATTAATTGATGTTAAGCATGATTAATTGGACAAATTTCATGTTTTGGAAACTTTGATTTGGGTAATTAATAATGCTATACACTTTAGGTAATTTAATTGGAAAATTTGGAATTTTTGGAATTAAATTATTGGGCTTAAAATTGGATTTGGGCTTTTAAGTTGTTATTGGGTTTATTGGACTTGTTGTACAAAGTTGGTTTAGGCCAAAATTGGTGGATCCAATTAGGCCCAAAACCGCTTCCAAAAGGCCCAAATTGCGACTAATGAACCTTTAACGTTTAATTGGGCCTAATGGGCCTAAATTAATTTATGGGCTTATGGGGTAACTCCCGGATTGGACTTTGGTTGCGGGTTTGACCCGAGTTGACCAAAAGTCCACGCCTCAAGAAATTAATTAAAAGCCCATTGGACTTTAATTAAATTAATATTGGATATTAATCGGCTTTGAGACCCGTAACGATTAAATTTGGAATTTAAGTCGTAAAGGTTTATTTTATAAAGTGTAATATTTAATTTGGAATTAAATAATGAATTAGAATTAAATACGTATTAAATTGGATTTAATCATGTAATTTAATTTAATTAGTAGAAATCGTACTTTGAGTACGTGTTCGCAATACGAGTTTGACTCGAACAAAATCAAATCTTTGTTTGAACATTGGATGATCACTAATTATCAAGATTAATTAATTTGATTGATTGATAACATGCTTGTATGAATACATGGTTGTGATGTTTGAATAATGTATATCGGATGGATATTAGCTGGGTGGGGCGATTTTGGAAATTGTAATAAATTTGATTTATTAATTGGACCTGCGAGTCCAGCCTTATCTCCTATTCTTTGTATTCTCTTCTCACCTATTCCCCTCTATGTATATGAGGTTTCTTTAGAAGTGTAGTGTAACGGGTAGAAGAAATATTTGTGCTAGCGGAAGAGAGAAAGTGAGAGATTTGATCTAGGATCAATGTAAAATATCCATCCGCATATCATTATTTTTATATCATATGTGCTTTATTATGTGTTAGAATGCATGTTTAAGGGTGTATGATGATGAGACCTTAACAAAGATAATAAATTGGTAGCCAATTTGCACGCGAAAATCCCTCATCAAATATCATGCGTCTTTTCCTTCCATTGAGTGATTCTTGCTCAAGATCCTAGATTGGCATGGGTTGTTGGCCAAAGTCAAGCCCTTGTCCGTCGAAGATGTGTTTGAATCACGAGACTTTGTTCCATATTGGTGTCTGTCCAAGTTGTGGTTTGTTGGCCAAAGTCAAGACCACTTCTTGTCCAACGACATTGATTACGAAGCTTCCATGTCAATGGGTCCGCGCTTGACTGGGATCACTAGGTTTGTTGTGCCAAAGCCAAGGCCTAGTTGATTCAGAGGAAAAAGGTTAGGTATACATTCGATGTATAGGCAATATAAGATATATGTTTGGGACTTGGATGTCCACCTACTGGATCTAGGAGTTGGATGAGATCCAATTGATCTTAGAGATCTACCTAGTTAATTATCATACAATTTGTTGGCCAAAGTCAAGATTGTGTGATATTTAACGGGATCCTAGCCCACTAGGAAACACAGTTTCCCGAGTACCGACAGAGGGTTAGAGGCTCGACGAAAAATAGTGGGAGGCAAGAATTGAATTTGCAATATTCGTTCAATTACTCGCCATACGCGCTCATTTAAATTATTTCGTCATTAGATTAAATGTTAGTTGGACTAATATTTAAATTGTTGTTTTAATAAACAGTTGGACTGTATTATACTTGATTATATATAATTGGATTATATTAATCAATATATATTTGAATTAATTAATTTCAGTTTACAGTTGATTTTATAATTGGATTATAGTAATCAATGTAATTGAGGTTAATTAATTTGGATTATATTTGATTATATAGTTGGACTATTATAATCATTATAATATATATAGTACCACTAATTATTGATTAAATAGTTGGACTATTGTAATCAAGATAAAATTGAAAAGTTGGACATTTAAAATATAATCTGGGATTAAAATATTTTAAATAATTTAATTTTCAAATTGGAATAAAAATAATAGGTTACTTTATTTGATAAAATAACTTATTATACCTTAAGCCCAAAATTAAGCAAAATAAGTAGAGCATAAAATCTTTGGAAGATTTATGTGATGATGACTTTAGTGCTTAATTTAATATACTTGTCATAAATCTAATTTTAGATTTAAGAAGTATTAAAATTGCAATTTATAATTCTTGGAGAATTAATTGACTATTCTAGAGGAGATAAAGTCAAAGTTTGCAATTGGGCATGTAGCACGAGGTGCACATCGTTTCGATATTCTAAAAACCCAAGGCTTGGCCTAAGGTTCCTAAAATATTGAAAAGGATAATTGACATATACCAAAGTGACTACCATTTGGATATGGAAGACACGAAGGAATTAAAGAAAGGGCGAGGCTCTGACTTTAAAAATGTTTGTCAAAGTTATGTTCACAAATAGTATTGAAATTAGATTTTAAATACTTAGTGTGGTACATAAAATAAATCTATTGATGTTCAGAATCTGCTTTGAGCTGGATACTGACTTCAAGCCGAGATTTCTCTGCGAATCGGAAACGGACGACGAAAGTCGCTGTTTCGACCGTAGATACCTAAGTTTAGGAACTACCCTTTGGGTATATACTTAAATTAGGAACTGTTATAATGTAACTAGTTTGACTAGAGACATTATCTCTATATCAGTGTTTAATCCGTTGCGGATAAACCTTTATATTATAGAACACTAAGTGTTTTATTATATAAAGATGATACTGAGATAAATACATTAGATGTAAATAACAGAATTTATTTTTTGAATATAATAAAAATCTCAAACATATAAAATGACAAATAAATAGCTCAAATTGATTTGATCAATAAAGACTTATTTGTGGCATTGTTGTCTAGGACACAATTTAACGAGACTCGTATATCCACACTTTTGAAGAGTGGGTACTAGGACTGATTTGACTATTCAAATAAGGTCTGCGAATCTAGTTTATTAGGTAAAGTACCTAAAATACTATTTACTTGGTAATAGTATAAGGGCCACCGACCTGTTAGCCCTATTCATGGTGAAGTAAGTGGGCCCATATCTAGCTAGGCTAGATGTGAACATGAATATTTCGTGACCTTAAACGGATGTGGCATCACGTTATGGTTATGTGTTTCTTTTGAAGAACACAAATCGGAAACTTTTAGAGTTTCGACACGAAATAGACAAACAGATCGGCTATACTATATATACCGTCACGGTAAGACCGTAATGGAAAATACTTAAGCAATAAGTTTCTTATACTTGAAAGAGTATAGTATTCTTTCAAATGAGGACTCCTCCCGGAACACGTCAAAGTGACGGTGTCCGAACGGATTTACCGAATCATGTTAGACATGATAAGGCTAATCATGAGTCGCTCTGAGCTACCATTTCCTTCAACGGATAATTTTTAACAGTGCAATAACTTATTTAGAATAAGGTTCCATATAAATATGTTTGACAGATGTCATATAAGGATATGAACAGGGAAGAAACGAGGTTTCTCATTCCTGATAATTTGGGTATTCCAGGCATAACGTTTGGATGATACCAAACTGAAAGACCCAAATTGGAACAGTGCCTATATAGGTTATCCTAATGGAAACCTTAAGTATAGTACTTATAAATCTCACATGAGAACAATGTGATTGTTGCTCACCATGCGGTTTTGCCTGAGAGGAATACCGATATGCAGTGGTCAGTGGGAGGATAGTGATACTCGATGAAAATCGGAGTAATACTGTTCTAGGCACGAAGTCCTTAATGGAACACAAATAGTTCATCAATGATGAAACTGTACCATTAATCTTCGAATACACAAGAACCGCGTAGATCAGAGAGAGTCAGAAAACAACCTGGGGTATGGGTTTCTGATCTAACCCCATAAAGATGTCAATCTTATGTAGGTATACCCTGACGATTCAAGCCCGATTAATATCCAATATTAATTTAATTAAAGTCCAATGGGCTTTTAACTAATTTCTTGAGGCGTGGACTTTTGGTCAACTCGGGTCAAACCGAATAACCAAAATCCAATCCGGGAGTTACCCCATAAGCCCATAAATTAATTTAGGCCCATTAGGCCCAATTAAACGTTAAAGGTTCATTAGTCGCATTTGGGCCTTTTGGAAGCGGTTTTGGGCTTAATTGGATCCAACCAATTTTGGCCTAAACCAACTTTGTACAACAAAGTCCAATAAACCCAATAACAACTTTAAAAGCCCAAATCCAATTTTAAGCCCAATAATTTAATTCCAAAAATTCCAAATTTTCCAATTAAATTACCTAAAGTGTATAGCATTATTAATTACCCAAATCAAAGTTTCCAAAACATGAAATTTGTCCAATTAATCATGCTTAACATCAATTAATCATGTCCAACATAATTTGATCAAAATCAAACCCAATTTATACATGCTAAAGTCTCGGCCATAAGGGGAAAAATGCCCAAATCAAAATTCAATCCAATTGAAACCAATCAAACATAAATTCAACATCCCCAAATGATTTCTAAGTCATCCAATGAACAAAAAATCAAAAAACCAAGACATTAGGGCACTTGCCAAATTCGGTCATCACAAGCAAATTGGGGAAAAATTGTTCCAAACACTTTTCATCAAATTGATCTAATCAATCATCAATTAAACAACATTCAAGCATTCTAAATCATCCAATTTCATTAAACATGCTCAAAATCAAGTTTACCCAAATTTGTCATGCCCAAAATTTGGGGAAAAATGGATCCAACCAAATTTCATGAAATTGATTATGCACAACATCAATTCAACCTCATTCAAGCATACTATACTAAACAATTTAATCATTTGATGCTCAAATTGAGTTTACCCAAATTAAAGTTTTGACCAACAATAAACAAATTGGGGAAAATCAATCCAATTGATTTTTCATCAAATTGATTACATATAACTCTAATTTATTCATATACAAGCATTCTTAAACAAACAATTTGTTAACATCATGCTTAAATCAAAAAGCCCCAAATTTGCTCAAGAACCCTAAATTCGTTTTATGCAACCAATAGCTCAAGATACCATTGTAGAGTTTCAATCAAGTCCCAAGGATCACAAACATGCATAAAAACGAGTTGAATACACAAAGGAGTAAGGCGGAATTCATACTCACATTGATGGGTTTGATGCTAGGAAGAACAAGACCAAAAACGCACTGCATGTTTCTGCTCGGCAGTGAGCTGCGCACAGGTGGACTGCTCGGCGTTGGTGGTGGTGGTCTCCTCCATGTTCGGCCATTGATGACCTCCATTGAAGCTCCAAGCTTCAAGCTTCCAAAAGGAATTCCAAGCTCACAAATTCGTTTCCCTATCACCTATGTATACCCAAGGTGTGCTAGCACTTCTTCATCTTCCTTGCTTCTCTTCTTCATTCGGTCATACCAAATATTTTAGAAGAAATCGGCAGTGAGCCGTGAGAGGGAGAAGAGAGAAAAGAGAGGGAAAATGGTTTCACCTTGAAACCGTAAAATGGAGAGAGAGTAATGTGTAAAGAAAAATGTAATTTTGGTTTATATATTTTCCAAAAATAAAATAAACCATATACAACTTTTCAATTTTCCAAAATACCAAAAGTCAAAAAGTAAAAGTTTATTAATGCTTTTTCCAACAACCATATCACTTCTACTTTTTACTTTAAGTCACATCACATCACTTTAATAAAGTGACATGTTGTCAAGTCACATCACTCAAAGTGACAATTGATTTGACGCATGATGTGACTAACGATTTGACGCTTGATGTGACTTGCGTGCCGCGCTCGAATTCGAAATGCGAATGCGCTCGCAATCACTCTCGGGCTCGGGTTCACTAATTCCAAATTCACGTCTCTAACGAATTAATTCTAAATTAATTCGTTCGCCCGAATCAAAATCTAATTTTAATTCCACGTCGAAATCCAATTTCTAATAATATATCAAATATATTATTTTATCGATTAATTCCAAATTAATCGTTCTCCTCTCTTTTATTAATATTTTATCCCAGATAAAATATCTCTCCGCAATTAATCCCAGATTAATTTTCTCTCTCTTCCAATTAATCCCAGATTAATGAAAGTGCGAGTCATACGTCATCGGTGAATCTTCAGGAAGCGACCCATGAGATCTCCGGATATGTTGGCAGTAAATATGGTCGTCGGACTATCCGAACACGTAAGCACCTCGTACTACGTTTATACCGATTTACATGACAAGGTTGGCTTCTAGCAAAGCGTCATGCCTACCCAATTCTCCAGAAATATTCTTACAGGAATATATAGATCTGTATCAAGCGTAGTATACCTTAGTATTGTGTATATCGGCCCAGTATTGGATAGTCACGTGCTAGGGCTGGGGCTGGATAAGTGTCTGCCCCGTCCGAAGCACATGTCGGATGTCTGGTAACTAGTCTCTATAATCGGATATGCATGACCTAGTCATAACATCCCGATGGTTGCTCAACACTTAAGAGCACTAGTACCGTATCCTGCGTGACATCATCTCCAATATGACTGAAGTGATTCTTCCGTCTTGACATCACACCCAATACACTACGACTCTCTGATAAACCCAGTAGTGGTGTACGCAGAACCGGTTAAAGCCCTGTACCACCAAGACCAAAGTCTACCGATTGTCGCAAGTATTAGCGATGTAAGTCTTAGGTTAAGACCATACACACCTACCCTGATTTCGGCCTCCCATAGACACATAGTCATAATACCAATGGGATTCCGAGGGGTCTATCCAGAGCGAAGCTGTTTCCCGTACCATCGGTGAAACACAACCTCCTATCACACTTGCATAAGTATCCAATACTTATATATATGAGAACTATGCCGTTGGCCCTCACAACGCACACAAGTGCAATACTAGCCTATTCCGCATTATCGATGTCCAGTCTCGATAATACTCGGCTAGGGATATTTAATGATTAATCCTTCGGGGACTGATACTGTCTCATATCATTCTCAGTCCAGGAACTAATCATAGGGACCCTCTTCATTTATATATCTATGGTGATCTAATCACAATGATGAGAGTGCAATTTCCTTGTCACATAGTTAATTTGTACAACACCGTGATCTGTACAAATAGTGACGCTATGGGTCATATTATCCAACATGTTGAGTTTCAATCAAGTCCCAAGATCATAAATCATGCATAAAAACGAGTTGAATACAACCAAATGAGGTGCGAAAAGACTCACATGGATCGGTTGCATGCGGCGAAGATGAAGTGCGAACTACTCTCCCTTGCTCGGCAGTGAACTGCGCGTGTGGTAGTCGACATGGGGCTGCACGGTGGTGACTGGTTCGGCTTCTCCAAGGTTCGGCCATTGATGGACACCATTTAAGCTCCAAGCTCCAAGCTTCCAAGCTCACGAACTCACTTCCCTATCACCTTTGTATTCCTCCATGAGTGTGCTAGCACATAGATCTTGCAACAAGATCTTTGCTTCTCCATCTTGCTCGGTGAAAACCAGAAAACACGAGAGAAAAACGGTCCAAGACCGAGAGAGAAGAAGAAGAAGCTTTTTGGCTCCAAAAGCCAAAATACCGTAAATGGGAGAGAGAGAATGAGTGGGAAAATAAAAAAAATTGTAAAAAGGTTTATATAATTTCCAAAATATAATAAAACCATTTACCATTTCTTTAATTTCCATAAAGCAAGCATTAAATGCTTGTCAATCACCACAAATCAACTCACATCAATCACTCAAATGTCACATCACTCAAAGTGACATGTGATTCGACGTTTGATGTGATTTGCGATTTGACGCTTGATTCGACTTGCGTGCCGCACTCGAATTCGAAATGTGAATGCGCTCGCAAACAATCCCGGGCTCGAGTTCGCTAATTCCAAATTAACGAATTTTTCGTTGCGTCGTAATTAAATGATTACGCCTAGCGAATTCACTATTCACGTCGCTAACGAATTAATTCTAAATTAATTCGTTCGCCCGAATTAAAATCTAATTTCAATTCCGCGTCGAAATCTAATTTCGTTATAATATATCGAATATATTAATTTATCGATTAATTCCAAATTAATCGTTCTCTCTCTTTAATGATATTTTATCCGAGATAAAATATCTCCGTAATTAATCCCAGATTAATTTTCTCTCTCATCGAATTAATCCCAGATTAATTTAAGTGCGAGTCATACGTCATCGGTGAATCTTCAGGAACCGACCCATGAGATCTCCGGATATGTTGGCAGTAAATACGGTCGTCGGATACCGATTTACAAGACAAGGTTGGCTTCTAGCAAAGCGCCATGCCTACCGAATTCTCCAGAAATATTCTTACAGAATATATATATAGATCTGTATCAAGCGTAGTATACCGTAGTATTGTGTATATCGGCCCAGTATCGGATAGTCACGTGCTAGGGCTGGGGCTGGATAAGTGTCTGCCCCGTCCGAAGCACTTGTCGGATGTCTGGTAACTAGTCTCTATAATCAGATATTCATGACCTGGTCATAATATCATGATTGGATGCGCATCACTCAAGAGCACTAGTACCGTATCCTGCGTGACATCATCTCCACTATGACTGAAGTGATACTTCCGTCTTGAAATCACACCCAATACACTACGACTCTCTGATAAACCCAGAAGTGGTGTACACAGAACCGTTAAAGCCCTGTACCACCAAGACCAAAGTCTATCGATTAGCGATGTAAGTCTCAGGTTAAGACTTTACATACCTACCTTGATTTCGGCCTCCCATAGACACAACATAGTATAATACCATGGGATTCCGAGGGGTCTATCCAGAGCGAAGCTGTTTCCCATACCATCGGTGAACACACAACCTCCTATCGCACTTGCATAAGTATCCAATACTTAAATATATGAGAACTATGCCGTCGTGCCCTCACAACGCGCACAAGTGCAATACTAGCCTATTCCGCATTATCGATGTCCTGTCTCGATAATACTCCGGCTAGGGATATTTAATGATTAATCCTTCGTGGACTGATACTGTCTCATATCATCTCAATCCAGGAACTAATCATATGGACCTCTCTTCATTTATACATCTATGGTGATCTAATCACAAATGATGAGAGTGCAATTTCCTTGTCACATAGTTAATTTGTACAACAACACCGTGATCTGTACAAATAGTGAGGATTTGGGTCATATTATCCAACACAAGTACCCACTCTTCGAAAGTGTGGATATACGTGTCTTGTTTATGTGTCCCTGAAGACAATGCCACATGTAAGTTTCATCTTTGTTACTTACTTTAAGCCTTTTGTTTATTACATTATATGTTTGAGATTGATTAATATTCAAAATATATAGACCATTATTTACATCAGTAGTGCATATTTCCATATCATTTTTATACATAAAACTCCCAGTGTTTCTAAATACAAAAGTATACCCACATTGGGCTAACATAGATACAGAAATAATATTCCTAGTCAAACTAGGTACATAATAACAGTCTGTAAGTTTAAGTACATGCCTCGAGGGCAGTTCCAAAACAAAAGTGCCAACGGCTAAAATGGCGACCCGTGTCCCATTTCCAACACGGAGGTCAATCTCTCGTGAGGCCAGTCTCTTGCTAATCCGCAGATCCTGCACATCAGTACATATATGAGTTCCACAACCAGAATCAAAAATCCAATTTTTAAAACTAGTAGTAGACATGTTTATTTCGTTAACAAACATACCTGAAGCCGGTGCCTTGCCCGCTTTGATTTCCTTCATGTTTGCCTTGTACTCGCGGCAGTCACGCTTCCAGTGACCCCGCTTCCCGCACTGCAGACAAACATCTTGGGATTTGTCCTTAGGTTTCCCAGAACCCTTTCACGATTTGGCCTTGCCCTTCTTCTTATGCTTCTTCTTCTTAACACCTCCACTCGGCTTGGGCCAAGCCCTCGGAGTCTGAGATGTTGAAGCATAGTGCGCCTCGCGCTTCTTGCTCTTTTGAAGCTCTTTCTTTGCTTCTCAGAGTGGACATCAACTCTCCAAGAGTTTTGTCTTGGTTCAACATGTTGTAGTTCATGATGAACCCACTCTATGTGTCGGGGAGAGACTGTAGGATCAAATCTATTGAAGTCTTATCCTCGAAGACGATGCCCATCTGTCCGAGTTGCTCAATGTCAGCAATCATCTGTGACACATGGTGCTCAACAGACGTACCCTCTGACATGCGAGCACGGAAGAGCTTCTTCTGCAACTCATATCTTTGTGATCTAAGATTAGATCGGTGAAGATCATGTAACTTCGCCATCATCTCGTAGGGATCCAACCCCTTGTTTTGACGACAGAATTACGGAGTCATAGCAGTAAGTATTACCGATTGAGCAGTCGCGTTGTCATCGCTATGAGTCTTCCAAAGCTCTAGCTCAAGCAACTGATCAGGTCGGGGCTTAGGCCCAAGAGGTCGCTCTATAATGTAGAGTAACTTCTCGGATCCCAGAACAATTCTGAGATTCATATCCCAGTCTTGAAAGTTTGTGCCATTAAAGACGTTGCCGCCCATGACAATATCCCTAATGCTTAACTTTCCTGTCATCTTAACCGCAATAGTCCAACTATTCGATTAACGATGTTTGGGTACAGTCTAACTGTTACAAGAAAAATAATAATATATTAGTCCAACTAATAAAATAATTGACGAAATAATTTGAAAGCGTGTATAGCTAAGTATTTGAACGAAATTGCAAATTCAATACTAGCCTCCCACTATTTTTCGGCGAGCCTCTAACCCTCTGTTGAGTACTCGGGAAACCTAGTTTCCTAGTGGGCTAGGATCCCGTTAAATAACACACAACCTTGGCTTTGGCCAACAAGCTGTATGATAATTAACTGGGTAGATCTCTAAGATCAATTGGATCTCATCCAATTCCTAGATCCGGTAGGTGGACCTCCAAGTCCGAAACATATATACAATATATATGTCAATTTATCCAATATATTTTCCTAACCTTTTTCCTCTGAATCAACTAAGCCTTGGCTTTGGCACAACAAGCTTAATGATTCCAGTTAAGTGGAACCCATTGACTTTGGAAAGCTTCGTAATCGATGTCGATGGACAAGAAGTGATCTTGACTTCGGCCAACAAATCATAACTTGGACAAGACACACGATATGAAACAAAGCCTTCATGATTCAAACACATATGCGATGGACAAAGGTCTTGACTTTGGCAAAAAAAACCAGTGCCAATCTTGGATCCTGAGTAAGAATCACTCAATGGAAGGAAAACGCTTAATATTTATTGAGGGTTTTTCGCGTAAATTGGCAACCAATTTATTATCTTTGTTAGGTTTCATCATACACCCTTAAGCATGCATTCTAAAAGCATAATAAGGCGCGAAAATAAATTAATAATGATATGCGGATGAATATCTTACAGATTGTTCCTAGAACAAATCACTCCGTTTCCTCTCCTCGGCTAACACTATTCTTACTTCTACCCAATTACATAAGACAATTAAAGAAACCTCATTAACATTGAGGGGAATTAGGTGAGAAGAGAATTACAAAGAATCAAGAGAGATAAGGCTAGACATGCAGGTCCAATTTAATAAATTATAAATTTACAACAATTTCCAAAATTGCCCTTTCCCTTCTAATATCCATCCGATATACATTATTCATTCAACACATCCATGTATTCACACAAAGCATGTTATTCAATCAATCTAATCCAATTAATTAATCTTTGAATTAAGTGATCATCCAATGTTCAAACAACGATTTGATTTTGCGCGAGTCCAACTCGTTTAAGAATAAGTACTCAAAGTACGAATTCTTGAATTATATCGAACTACAATTTAAATCTAATTTAATTCGTATTCAATACTAATTCCATAATTAATTCTAAATTAAATAACTACACTTTTTAATGTGCCTTTACGACTTAGATTCCAAATTTAATCTAAATGGGTCTCAAAGCCCAATTAACATCCAATGTTATTTAATTAAAGTCCAATGGGCTTTCAATTAATTTCTTAAGGCATGGACTTTGGTCAATATGGGTCAAACCCAAATACCAAAGCCCAATTAAGGAATCACCCTATTTGCCAAGAAACCAATTTAGGCCCATAAGGCCCAATTAAACATAAAAGGCCCATTTGTCATTTTGGACTTAATGGAATGATTTAGGCCCAATTTGGATCCAATCCAATTTACCTAAACCAACTTGGCCCAACCAAGCCCATTTGGCCCAAATACAACATTTTAAGCCCAATTCTAAATTAAGCCCAACTAATTAAATTTTAAAATTCCAAATTTCTTAATTTAATTAATTAAAGTGTATTTACTTAATTAATTATCTAAATTAACATTTCCAAAATATCAATTTAATCAATTAATCATGCTTTAATTTGTTCAACACATGTCTAACATTATTGAAACAAAAATCATCTCATTCCATGCTCATCTAGGTCACGGCATTTTGGGGTTTTTTAAAGCGATTTCGATTTCAATCCAATTAAATCATTAATCAATTTACCCATGTCTTTTAACTCATCCAATGATCAAAAAATAAAAAAATACCATGACTTTAAGGCTACTATGCATTCGGCCAACATGCAAAAATTGGGGAAAATTAATCCAATTCAATTTTCTTCAAATTGATCACATATAAATCCAAGTTATCCATATACAAGCATGCTCAAACAAACAATTTGGTTAAATCATGCTCAAATCAAATTTACCCAAATTTTACCCTAAATTCAATTTTTATGCTTATTCAAGGCCCTGATACCATTGTTTGGTCTCTAAGACTCATCCAAGATCAATATAAGCAATGGAAATAAAGTGAATACATAAAGAAGTATGGCAGAATCATACTTACAAAGAACAGATTTAGGATGCGTCAAACACAAAACTTTTTCCTCCAAGTTTTCGGCCAAGCTCCTATTTGGGAATGAGATCCAAGCTCCAAGCTTTTGAATTGATTCCAAGCTTTTGGGATGGTTTCCCTATCACCTTGGATGATTCCTTGATGTGCTAGCAACTTGAAAATTTGAAACAAATTTTCACCTTATTCCTTGTGAAGCCCACGACAATTGAAGGAAAATGAGGGATATTGTTTTCTTTTTGTTGAAACCGTGAGGGAGAGAGAATGGAGAAGAAAAGAATTACTTGTGTATTATGTTTTCCAAAAACAAAATATCATATACCAAATCTCAAAATTTGGTAAAAGTCAATCTAATGATTACACACAAAATGTGTAATACAAGTCATCACCATTCCTTTCACCAAAACCCATCACCAAAAACTAACTTAAAGTGACAAGTGATGTGACATGTAGGCCCCACTCGATTCAAAATCCGAGTGGGCCCGCAAACACTCCCGGGCTCGGGTTCGCTAATTCCGAATTAACGAATTATCTGTTGCGACGTAATTAAATCAAATTTAATTAAATAATTATGCCAAGCAAAATGAATAGTCACGTCGCTCGTGAATTAATTCTAAATTTAATTCATTTGCCCGAATTAAAATCCAATTTTAATTCCGCGTCGAAATCTAATTTCGTTTAATATATCAAATAAATTATTTTATCTATTAATTCCAAATTAATCGTTCTCTCTCTTCAAATAGTATTTTATCCTAGATAAAATCTCTCCGCAATTAATCCCATATTAATTATGCTCGAATCACACGTCATCGGTGAATCTTCGGGAAGCAAACCAAGAGATCACTGGATATGTTGGTAGTAAATCCGGTCGTCGGACTATCCGAACACGTACGTACCTCGTACTACGTTCTTACCGATTCACGAGACATGGTTGGCTTCTAGCAAAGCACCGTGCCTACCCAATTCTCCAGAAATATTCTTATTGGAATATATAATCTGTATCAGGCGTATTATACGTAGTATTGCGTATTACGATCTAGTATCAGATGTCACATGCAAGGCCCGAGGCTGGAATAATGTTTGCCATGTACGAAGCATATATCAGATTACAAGCAACTAGTCTCTTTATTCGGATAATCATGACCATGTCATATTATCCTGATGGTAGCAACCATTTAGAGTACTAGTTCTGTATCCCTGCGTGATCATCATCTTAATATGACTGAAGTGATACTTCAATCTTGACATCACACCCAATACACTACGATTCTCAATAAGCCCAGAAGAGGAGTACCCAGAACCTGCTAAAGTCCTGGAGGACCAAAACCAAAGCGTATTGATTGTCACAAGTACTAGCGATGCAAGTCTCAGGTTAAGACCAAATACACCTACCCTGAAGCGGATTCCCATAGACACATAGTCACACACTACCAATGGGATTTCGCAGGGTCTATCCAGAGCGAAGCTATTCCGTACCATCGGTAAACACAACCTCCTATCACACTTGCATAAATATCCAATACTTAAATATATGAGAACTATGTGTTAGACAATTATGACCCATAGCGTCACTATTGTAAAAGACATTGTGATTTTTATACAAATTAATTATGTAGCAATAAAATTGCATTTTATCATTTTGTAATTGATTACTACTTATGTAAATGATAAAAGTCCTTATGATTAGTTTCAGATTATAAGATATGAGACAATATCAATCCATAAAGGTTTAATCATTAAATATCCCTAGTCGTAGTATTATCGAGACTGGACATCGATAATGCATAATATACTAGTATTGCACTTGTGCGTGTTATGGAAGCGTAACGGCATAGTTCTCATATATTTAAGTATTGGATACTTATGCAAGTGTGATAGGAGGTTGTGTTTACCTATGGTACGGAAACAACTTCGCTCTGGATAGACCCTGCGGAATCGCATTGGTAGTATGACTATGTGTCTATGGGAATCCGCTTCAGGGTAGGTGTATTTGGTCTTAACCTGAGACTTGCATCGCTAGTACTTGCGATAATCAATACGCTTTGGTTTTGGTCGTCCAGGACTTTAGCAGGTTCTGTGTAAGCCTCTTCTGGCTTACTAGAATCGTAGTGTATTGGGTGTGATGTCAAGATGGAAGTATCACTTCAGTCATATGGAGATGATGATCACGCAGGGATACTGTAGGCATTGCATTTTTACACATTAGCCCAATGATGAGTCTCGTTTGGAGGCAACTACCTCTTTATCATGAAAGTCGCGGCAGGAAAACGGAAGGGGAAGGGTAAAGTTGGAAAATGGAATTTTTGATGGATTTAATCGTTGTTTTGAGCTTCGGTTGCTTGTTGGACTTCAGTTTCAAAGCTTATCTTAGGCCCAAAACCCCACAAACCACTTACCAACCAACCCAAACCAAACCCAAAATACCCAAGTCAAACCAAGTCAAACCAAGCCCATGCCCAAGGAAGGTGATTCACGCCCATCACTCCCCTATTTAGCCAAAATCACATTTAACACATGCCTAAATCAATTCAAATCCATTCTAATTAGAAGAAATCAAATCAAATCCCTACCAAATCAAATCCAATCCCAAATCCCAATTAGGAGATCTATTCCTTATTAGAAACCAATTAGGAGATTCTCTCCTATTCAAATTAGAAAGTTCCCTATTGCCTATAAAAGAGGCCTTCACCCCCCATTCAAAACCTAGCTCACATACCTCTCTCACACACCTAAAGCACTCTCTTAAGTCTTCATCACACGCCCAAGCATCCCCCATAAAGCCACCATTGCCGCACCACCAAGCCAGGATACCTAGCTTTGCCGCATATTCACCCCCTTCACCAACACCACTCACGCCCAACACCCAAACTTAAGCCCTCCATTGCCGAGTTCCAGCCACCATTCACAGCCCTAAAACACCTTAAAATAAGCCTCAAATACAGCCCCAAATTCGCACAAAAGACCCCCATTCACAGCCCAATTCAGCGCCCAAAACAGTCCCGAACACACCCCTTACTGCACCTTAAACTGCACAGTTTCGTCCCCTGTTCTGGTCAGTTTTTGTTTCGTCTTTAACCCATGAAACAGTCCTAAAATCACCTAAACACCATCCCAAAAATCTCCATAAAGTTTCCCTATAAAAATAACCCCTCTCCACACATTCAAAACCATGGCTGGCTGGCAACTGTCTCTCACAAAAAATCACAAAACACGTCCATAAGCCCCGCAGCCACGCCTTCACTCAAACTGCCACAAACCAAACGCACTAGCACTCCAAGCCTTAGCGCCACTGCCCCCTCACTTCACATTCATCACGTCCACAGCATTTCACGCCACAGCCCCTGCCTTCATTCAAAAGAGACGCATGAATAGCAGCACCATAGAGCGACACACTGATCAGCCCCCTCAAGACCCCCCTCATCACAGCCCACTTCGTTAGCCAAACTACCCCTAACCTAAACAAAACAGAACCCTTTTTACGCCACCCAGCCCACTCACAAACTAGTCACACGCCACCTAGCCCACTCACAAATCTTCCACCACGCCACTGTCACCCAAATACACGTCAAAACTGTCCTAAACTACCTCACCAATCTGCCTAAAAACTGCCGCACCTCGGACCCAAAACTGCCGTATATTGGACCTTAACTGCACGCCCATTCCCTCAATCGAATAGACCACGCAAACTGCCCAAAACTGCACCCCGAAACTCCCCCAAACAGTCTCCGAAATCACCCAAAACAGTCCACTAAACGACCAAAACAGTAGCCTAAAAACAGCAGCGAAACAGAGTAAAAATAGCAGCCCGAACAGCAAAACAGCGAGGAAAGATGTTGAGTTGGTGAACGAAAGAGTTGCGGATCATTCACCCTTCCAACGGACATGTAACGCCCTTTCGTGAGACGACAAAAGAGGTTAGACCTGAGGGCCACCTTTTTTATTTATCTTTTTTATTTTTGTTTTATTTATTTTGATATATCATTGCATGAGAGTCGTTTGAGGCATGATGTGATTGTTGGATGAGCGGGATATGTGTTCCCTTTTGTGGTATATCGGATGGAAACCCGGACGTAAATTCCATAGCCGATTCCGAATGGACGGTAGTAGGTCTGCACTCGGGATACAATGCCACGTACCACTTAAAATACACGTATCTTGTCTCATCCAAATTTGTTTTTTGAGCATGTTATAGTTTATAGGTGTTTAGTTATTATTTAAAGCATGATTTAATTTAGTTTTGTTATTTAATTTCAAAGTATGATTATGTTATCTTTATGCATGTTATTATTTTGATTTGTTTATGTTCATGTTTGAATAGTGATTCGTTTATTTTGATTTAATGGTTCAATATGCTCATTCTGTGATATCGTGTTTGCCATTCAAAGACTTACTTTCAAGCATGCAAACTTAGAATATGATTTATTTAGCGAATGCATGTTGGATCTAAATACCCTTGAGCATGAATGTTGAATAGATTCGGTTAATTTATTGCACAAATCATATCATCCCAAGTGACATAAGTAATGGACCATTCCGAACCCAACTGTTTGAGGTCTTCCCTTGCGAGGGGTGAGTGCGGCCTTAAATCTTTGTCCCGGTTCACACCTGGTGGCGACTCCATGTTATTTCATACTTCCCAACTAGGCCACGAGCCTAGAACAGCGTCGCCCAGGTTCTGTTGTCTACAGTCTAGCGACTCCACTGGGGATCTAGAGAATTGGCCTCGAAATCATGTCTTGTGATGTGTATAATTTGTGCATTTGTTGAAGCTAGGTGATGGTTGGGTGTCTTCCTTCACTCACTACCCTTTGGGGAAAAGCTGTGAAGGCACCTAGATAAATCATTACTTGTAGCTCGTTGTGACATACTAGTTTGGAGGACTCGTTGTTTATTCCTGACACCAAGCGATAAGAGCCTAAGGGGCTTGGGTACTTAAGAGAGCCTCGCTCCACCTTCCCTCTGGGGAATCTACAACCGGAAATCCATTCGACAGTTAGTCACACACCGTAACTCATTGGCACGTACCGTAAGGCATAAAAAAGGTGCACTCACTTGGTCGCTTGAACCCTTGAGTGGGGAGTCCTAGTTGTGGGTAATCCTTCGTCAAATGAGAGCCTTTGTCCACGCCTCGTGAACCCATTTGTGGAATTTAGCCATGAAGAATCAGTAGTTGTTTATTTTATGTTTGTGTATTGGACCACCGCTATTTGGATCCAGTTGGACCTTTTGTCAAAAGATGTGAACTTGTCGGGCCATTTAAACTGGGGCAAGTTTGTGTCCTTTGACAGGTGGGCCAAAAGCTTCTAAAATGCCGGTGAGCCATTTTATGAATGAGCCTTTTATCATTTAAAGTCATTTAGCCATATCATTGTAAAGTGTAAACCTGTTGGGCCTTTTCAACTGGGACAAGTTTGCACCGCGCAATGGTGCGATTGAATGCTTTAAAATGATAATGGGCCAACTTATATATTCCATGCATCGCATACATCTCATGCATCTCATGCATACATGCATCATGTTAACCCTTATGTCTTAAAAGCCATCATGGATACCAGTTGGGTTAGAAAAAAAGAAGTCAGAGCATTCCTTGGGAAAATCCAGTATATCAGTCGGTTCATTGCAAAATTGACGTCAGTATACGAGCCTATCTTCAAGTTGTTAAGGAAAGATCAGCCGGTAAAGTGGAACGAGCAGAGTCAGGAAGCATTTGACAGGATAAGGGAATATTTGGTGAAACCTCCCGTTCTGAGACCTCCGAAACAGGGCAGACCTTTGGTGCTTTATTTGGCTATTGAACCCAAAGCGCTGGGGGCGATGATGGTACAAGCTGATGAGACAGGAGTAGAACATGCCATCTACTACCTCAGTAAAAAGTTGCTTCCGTACGAAGCTGGCTATCAGGAAGTGGAGAAGATTTGTCTGGCAGTAGTAGTATGGGCATCCAGAAAATTACGCCACTATTTCCAGTCTTACAAGATCCAAGTGGTCACGAAGGAGAATCCTTTGAAGTACCTACATTCGGTACCTTCACTAGTTGGAAAGCTGGGTAGATGGTTAGTACTGTTGACTGAATTCGACATCGAGTACCTCACTTCAAAAGTAATCAAAGGGCGAGCTGTGGCAGAATTCCTGGCCTTACAACCTGTTGAAGGGGATCAGTACAAGTTTGAATTCCCCGACGAAGAAATCCAAACTATAGCAGTTTAAGGTTGGAAGATGTATTTTGATGGAGCAGTGAACTGCAAAGGAGCCGGAATCGGTATTGTAATAGTAACCCCTGGGGGAGAGACTTTGCCTATGGCCAAGAGGTTGACGTTCAGGGTAACTAACAATATGGCTGAGTATGAAGCATGTGCATTCGGCTTGACTGCATTAATAGCCTTGAGAGCTACGAACGTGGATGTTTACGGAGATTCAATGTTGGTGATCCGACAGATGCAAGGAGAATGAGAGTTAAAGGAAGAACGGTTGAAGCCGTACTTATTCCACCTCAGAAACCTAACGCAGTCTATCCCTAACTGCAAGTTTCAGCACTTTCCGCGGGAAGAAAATCTGATGGCAGATGCATTGGCTACACTAGCCGCAACTTGGGAGAATCCAGAGAAATTGGTAATGAGACCACTTGTGTTGACGACGGCGAGTAAACCAATATATGAGATAGAGAGAATATCGATAGCAGAGGTTGATGATGGAAAACCTTGGTATCATGATATTCAGAGGTATGTGGAACATAGGGAATTCCCAGAGGAAGCTAGCAGGAAAGATAGGATCGCGGTTTAGAAGTTGGCCTCTCAGTATGTGAGTCTGAAGGGAGAACTCTACAAGAGGCAGGCCAATGGTATTCAGCTGAAATGTCTGAGAGAGGAAGAAGCTCAGAAGATAATGGAAGAAGTGCACGCCGGTATATGTGGGCCACATATGAACGGTTTGAACTTGTCCCGGAAAATTATGAGACAAGGCTTTTACTGGTCAACCATGGAGGCTGACTGCGCGAAGCTGGTAAAGCACTGCCATGACTGTCAAGCGCACGGAAATTTGAATCATTTGCCGCACACAGAGTTGCACGGGTTGTCAGAACCTTGGCCTTTTTTAGCATGGGGAATAGATATGATCGGAGAAATTCGGCCGAATGCATCAAACATACATCGCTTTATAGTGGTGGCAGTGGACTACTTCTCTAAATGGGTAGAAGCCGAGTCGTTCCGCAATGTTACAGCAAAACAGATGGCTAAGTTCATAGCCCGGAACCTCATATGCCGATACGGTATGCCGCATCACGTGGTTACGGACAATGGGGTCCAGTTTCAGGGAGAGACCAAGGCGATGTTACAGAGGTATGGGATAGGTCACCATAAGTCTTCACCATACAGGCCACAGGCTAATGGGGCGGTTGAGGCAGCCAACAAGACGATAAAGACGATTCTGGCGAAGATGACAGAGAATTACAAAGATTGGGCTGATAAGCTGCCGTATGCCCTGTGGGGGTACAGAACATCTGTGAGGACGGCGACCGGAGCTACGCCTTACTCTTTAGTCTATGGAATGGAAGCGGTACTGCCGGTGGAAGTTGAGATACAGTCCATGCGGGTATTAGCAGAAGCAGAGCTGCCTGAACGAGAATGGACCTCGCAGAGGTTTGAGCAGTTAGCATTAATGGATGAGAGAGAGGATGAAGTCCTTGCATCACATGCAGATATATCAGAAGAGGTTGGCCCGAGCATTTAATAAGAAGGTGCGTCCTACCAAGATCAAGAAAGGTGATCTGGTACTTAAGCAGTTGAAGCCGTCAACGACGGACCCGAGAGGGAAGTTCAGACCAAATTGGGAAGGACCATACATTGTTCAGAAGGGTGATGGGAAATGGAGCAGTGAGACTGTCGGACTTGGAAGGGAATGAATTCACCGAGCCAATCAATGTTGACAGATTGAAGTTGTATTTTTCCTGAGGGACAGAAGACTGAATAGTCACCCTCAGAAGACCTAACCCAACGGGATAAGGAGAACTCATGCATGCATGCACACATATAACCCATTATTGCATTCTTTTTTTTGCGTGTTTTGTGTTTTTTGTTTTATATTCACAGGTATCGAAAGAGAAAATAGAAAGCGGTAAAGACAAGCCAATCAGAAACAGCGAAAGCACTATATTGAATTTGGGTAGAAATCCTAGGATTGAATTTGGGTAGAAATCCTAGGACTGAGGTCCACGTCGGTGTTAAGATTCAGATGGTGATCTGAGGGCCGAGGCCCATTTTGAGTTTGAATTTCGGGTCTGGATCCCGGGGGCGAAGCCCGCATGGTTAGCAGTAGAGATGAAGAGGTCCTTGGAGTGAGTGAGTCAAAAAAAAAAAGAGAGAGAGAAAGGAAAGAAAAGAGAGAGAGAGAAATCTTTGGTAGTTAGACATATGTCCAGTGATGACATTGTGTGCTGTAAGGGAGAAGCCTTAGAAACGAGAAGTGCGAGACGTGCTCTTATCCGGTATTCTGAATGGATTGATCTTGACTAAACTCATGAAGCACTGGATAAAAGGTATCTCCACAGTGGAAGCCTGAGCGGTTGATGAATGAGATGACTAGTTAAAGAGATGGTGGATCGGTGAATGAATGACTGTTTGCCTGAATGTCCACACTGATTTGCCTTTGCTACGATACATGATATGGTTGGAAATAAAGAAAGAAAAGCCTCTGTAATGAAAAGAAAAAGAAAAATAACCGCCTATAACCGATAAGGTGAAGCTACCCATGGGCGAGTATTAGGACCACCATGAGGAGAAATGCTACCTTAAAGGGTAGGAGTCAGAAAAGAAAAAAAGAAAAAGAAAAAAAAAAAAAAAAGGGAAAAGAAAGAAAAGAAAAAGAAAAATGAAGGAAAAGAATGAAAAGACAAAGACGATGCAATAAAAGAAGACCATATCATGTTGAGTATGCCGAAGTGATCACAGAGTGTGACCTAGACATCCAGGTTGGTTAGACCCATCGGTCCGATTCTCCGAAGCGAAATCATCAAGTTGGCTTACTTTAGGAATAAGCTGCAAAAGAGCCTTTGCACACACTCACTAGGAGTCTAGTTTAGATCACCTGTTCAGATGATCGGGTTCGAGTATATCAAGTACTTTGAAGGTTCTCGGGTTTTGACATGAAGCATTCGTTGAGGACGAAAATATGTTTAGCTACCAAGGCTATCTCGAGGAGAAGCAATACAATAGATGAAAATATAAACGTCAGTATCAGTTTGAGGGGCGAGGCCCACAACCGTATCAGATTGGGGGCGAGGCCCACATTGGTATCATTTTCAGGGTGAGGTCCCTCTTGTCAACGGTATTGGGTCGAGACGCGTAACCAGGGCCGAGATGCGCGCCCCCGTTGTCGATTGTAGTTCCGGGCCGAGATGCGTGCCCAGGGTCGAGATGCGTACCCACTACATAATTTTCAGGGCGAGGTCCCTCTTGTCAGCGGTATTGGGTCGAGACGCGTACCCAGGGCCGAGATGCGTGCCCCCGTTGTCGATTGTAGTTCCGGGCCGAGATGCGTGCCCAGGGTCGAGATGCGTACCCACTACATAATTTTCAGGGCGAGGTCCCTCTTGTCAGCGGTATTGGGTCAAGACGCGTACCTAGGGCCGAGATGCGTGCCCCCGTTGTCGATTGTAGTTCCGGGCCGAGATGCGTACCAGGGTCGAGACGCGTACCCACTTCATCATTTTCAGGGCGAGGTCCCTCTGTCAGCGGTATTGGGTCGAGACGCGTACCCAGGGCCAAGATGCGTGCCCCCGTTGTCGATTGTAGTTCCGGGCCGAGATGCGTGCCCAGGGTCGAGATGCGTACCCACTACATCATATTCAGGGCGAAGTCCCTCTTGTCAGCGGTATTGGGTCGAGACGCGTACCCAGGGCCGAGATGCGTGCCCCCGTTGTCGATTGTAGTTCCGGGCCGAGATGCGTGCCCAGGGTCGAGATGCGTACCCACATCATCAGTTCGAGGGTCGAGGTGCCCTATTGTCATTAGCAGTTTCGGGATGCGTCCCAGGGCCGAGGTGCCCATCACACAATCAACTCAGTTCGAAGCAGCAGGCAGACCAGGTGGCAGCTGGCGAGCCAGGTAAGTGAAAATGCATTGCATGTACTTTGATAGGATTGTCATTGTCACACACTGCACCAGTCCCATCAAAGTGGGGGCAACTGTAGGCATTGCATTTTTACACATTAGCCCAATGATGAGTCTCGTTTGGAGGCAACTACCTCTTTAGTCATGAAAGTCGCGGGAAACGGACGTTGGAAGGGTAAAGTTGGAAAATAGAATTTTTGATGGATTTAATCTCGTTGTTTGAGCTTCGGTTGCTTGTTGGACTTCAATTTCAAAGCTTATCTTAGGCCCAAAACCCCACAAACCACTTACCAAACCCAAACCAAACCCAAAATACCCAAGTCAAACCAAGTCAAACCAAGCCCATGCCCAAGGAAGGTGATTCACGCCCATCACTCCCCTATTTAGCCAAAATCACATTTAACACATGCCTAAATCAATTCAAATCCATTCCTAATTAGAAGAAATCAAATCAAATCCCTACCAAATCAAATCCAATCCCAAATCCCAATTAGGAGATCTATTCCTTATTAGAAACCAATTAGGAGATTCTCTCCTATTCAAATTAGGAAAGTCCTCTCCCTTTGCCTATAAAAAGAGGCCTTCACCCCCCATTCAAAACCTAGCTCACATACCTCTCTCACACACCTAAAGCACTCTCTTAAGTCTTCATCACACGCCCAAGCATCCCCCATAAAGCCACCATTGCCGCACCACCAAGCCAGGATACCTAGCTTTGCCGCATATTCACCCCCTTCACCAACACCACTCACGCCCGCCCAACACCCAACTTAAGCCCTCCATTGCCGAGTTCCAGCCACCATTCACAGCCCTAAAACACCTTAAAATAAGCCTCAAATACAGCCCCAAATTCGCACAAAAGACCCCCATTCACAGCTCCAATTCAGCGCCCAAAACAGTCCCGAAACACCCCTTACTGCACCTTAAACTGCACAGTTTCGTCCCCTGTTCTGGTCAGTTTTTGTTCGTCTTTAACCCATGAAACAGTCCTAAAATCACCTAAACACCATCCCAAAAATCTCCATAAAGTTTCCCTATAAAAATACCCCCTCTCCACAACATTCAAAACCATGGCTGGCTGGCAACTGTCTCTCACAAAAAATCACAAAACACGTCCATAAGCCCCGCAGCCACGCTTCACTCAAACTGCCACGAACCAAACGCACTAGCACTCCAAGCCTTAGCGCCACTGCCCCCTCACTTCACATTCATCACGTCCACAGCAGCTCACGCCACAGCCCCTGCCTTCATTCAAAAGAGACGCATGAATAGCATCACATAGAGCGACACACTGATCAGCCCCCTCAAGACCCCCCTCATCACAGCCCACTCGTTAGCCAAACTACCCCTAACCTAAACAAAACAGAACCCTTTTTACGCCACCCAGCCCACTCACAAACTAGTCACACGCCACCTAGCCCACTCACAAATCTGCCACCACGCCACTGTCACCCAAATACACATCAAAACTGTCCTAAACTACCTCACAAATCTGCCTAAAAACTGCCGCACCTCGGACCCAAAACTGCCGTATATTGGACCTTAACTGCACGCCCATTCCCTCAATCGAATAGACCACGCAAACTGCCCAAAACTGCACCCCGAAACTCCCCAAAACAGTCCCCGAAATCACCCAAAACAGTCCACTAAACGACCAAAATAGTAGCCTAAAAACACAGCAGCGAAACGGAGTAAAAATAGCAGCCGAACAGCAAAACAGCGAGGAAAGAGGAAAGTTGAGTTGGTTGGTGAACCGAAAGAGTTGCGGATCATTCACCCTTCCAACGGACGTGTAACGCCCTTTCGTGAGACGACAAAAGAGGTTAGACCTGAGGGCACCTTTTTTATTTTTATTCTTTTTATTTTTTTTTATTTATTTTGATATATCATTGCATGAGAGTCGTTTGAGGCATGATGTGATTGTTGGATGAGCGGGATATGTGTTCCCTTTTGTGGTATATCGGATGGAAACCCGGACGTAAATTCCATAGCCGATTCCGAATGGACGGTAGTATGGTCTGCACTCGGGATACAATGCCACGTACCACTTAAGATACACGTATCTTGTCTCATCCAAATTTGTATTTGAGCATGTTATAGTTTATAGGTTGTTTAGTTATTATTTAAAGCATGATTTAATTTAGTTTTGTTATTTAATTTCAAAGTAGATTATGTTATCTATGCATGTTATTATTTTGATTGGTTTATGTTCATGTTTGAATAGTGATTCGTTTAGTTTGATTTAATGGTTCAATATGCTCATTCTGTGATTTCGTGTTTGCCATTCAAAGACTTACTTTCAAGCATGCAAACTTAGAATATGATTTATTTAACGAATGCATGTTGGATCTAAATACCCTTGAGCATGAATGTTGAATAGATTCGGTTAATTTATTGCACAAATCATATCATCCCAAGTGACATAAGTAAGGGACCATTCCGAACCCAACTGTTTGAGGTCTTCCCTTGCGAGGGGTGAGTGCGGCCTTAAATCTTTGTCCCGGTTCACACCGGGTGGCGACTCCATGTTATTTCGTACTTCCCAACTAGGCCACGAGCCTAGAACAGCGTCGCCCAGGTTCTGTTGTCTACAGATACAAAACTGGTACTCTAAATGGTTGCAAACCATTGGGATAATATGACATGGTCATGATTATCGATTAAAGAGACTTGTTGCTTGTAATCCGATATATGCTTCGTACGGAGCAGACACTATTCCAGCCCCAGGCCTTGCATGTGACATCAGATACTGGATCGCAATACACAATACTACGTATACTTCGCATGATATAGATTATATATTCCATTAAGAATATTTCTGGAGAATTGGATAGGCACGGTGCTTTGCTAGAAGCCAACCATGTCTCGTAAATCGGTAAAAATGTAGTACGAGGTACGTACGTGTTCGAATAGTCCGACGACCGGATTTACTACCAACATATCCAGGGATCTCTTGGGTCGCTTCCCGAAGATTCACTGATGTCGTATGATTCGAGCATAATTAATCTGGGATTAATTATGGAGAGATTTTATCTGGGATAAAATACTATTTGAAGAGAGAGAACGATTGATTTGGAATTAATCGATAAAATAATATATTCGATATATTAAACGAAATTAGATTTCGACGTTGAATTAAAATTAGATTTTAATTCGGGCAAACGAATTAATTTAGAATTAATTTGTGAGCGACATGAATAGTGATTTTGCTTGGCATAATTATTTAATTAAATTTGATTTAATTACGTCGCAACGGAAATTCGTTAATTCAGAGTTAGCGAACCCGAGCCCGGGAGTGTTTGCGGGCCCACTCGGATTTTGAATCCAGTGGGGCCCACAAGTCACATCACCACTCACATCACCTAATCACTTTATTGATGGGTTTTGGTGAAGTTGGTGATAACTTGTCAAACACACCAAACATTTGTAAGAAGTGAATGACTAATACCAAATATTTGGTATATCTAATTTTGATTTTTGAAATACAAAACAAGTCAACTCACTTCACTTCCCACTCCCTCATTCACGCCATTTTGCAAGAAATTCATCTCTCCCATTTCTCTCTTCTTTGGCCGAAACTAAGGGAAGAAGAAGTAGAAAATTTGTTTCAAATTTTCAAGAGAGCTAGCTCTCAAAGGAATCATACAAGGTGTTAGGGAAACCTATCCTTGAGCTTGGAATCATCATCAAAAGCTTGGAGCTTGGATTCAACAACCAAAGGTGATCTTGGCCGAGCACATCAAGGGATTTTTTTTTGTATTCAACGCATCCTAAAACCGTTCAAAGTGAGTATGATTCCGCCATATCTCCTTTTGTATTCACATGTTTTTATGCTTAAATATGATCTTGGGAATGCCTTAGAAACCAACACTATACTGTTACGCTTCTATAACACGCACAAGTGCAATACTAGTCTATTCCACATTATCGATGTCCAGTCTCGATAATACTACGACTAGAGATATTTACGATTAAAACTTTATGGATTGATACTGTCTCACATCTTATAATCAGGAACTAATCATAAGGAATTTTATCATTTATATATTTAAGTAATCAAATTACAAAATGATAAAATGCAATTTCCATTGCTACATAATTAATTTGTATAAAAACCACAATGTCTTTTATAAATAGTGACGCTATGGGTCATAATTGTCTAACATCCCAGACCATAACTCATATGGTGTTTGACTAACAGTCTTGGAAGGAACTTGGTTTAGTAGTAGTGTTGCAGTTTCTAAAGCAAGACCCCAAAATGAAAGAGGTAGATCTGTGTCTGGCATCATTGATCGGACCATATCTAATAATGTCCGATTTCTCCTTTCGGAGACCCCATTATGCTGTGGAGTTCCCGGAGGAGTCCACTGGGAAACAATGCCATTTTCTCTCAAGTAATCTTGAAATTCGTTGGTTAAGTATTCACCACCTCGGTCAGACCTCAGTGACTTAATACTTTTATTAAGCTGGTTTCTACTTCAGCTTTGAAGTCTCTGAATTTCTCAAAGGCTTCAGATTTGTACCGCATAAGGTACACATACCCATATCACGAATGATCATCGATATAGGTAATGAAATATGAGAATCCACCTTTAGCAGTGACTGACATTGGTTTGCATACATCAGAATATATGAGTTCTAATGTCTCCGTTGCACGCTGTCATTTACCTTTGAAGGTAATTTGGTCATTTTACCAAAGTAAACAAGACTCACAAGTTCCATAAGGTTCATATTTGAAGGGTCTAAAATACCATCCTTATGTAGCTTAGTTAATTTTGTTTCATTGATATGACCTAAGCGACTGTGCCATAGAAGTGATTCATTGAGATTATTCGAGTTAACGTTGTATATATAGAGGTTGAACATTCTTTGTTAGTTGTAAGAATAGATACCATTATTCAAAATACCATCTCCATATTTTATTTCATTGAAATAAATAGAACATTCATTACAAACTTATTAGGCATGAAAAAGCCTTTATTACATAAAGAAGAAATTGAAATGATGTTCTTACTAGAGAAGGTACATAAACACAATCTTCTAAGTCTAAAACTAAACCATTCGGCAAAACTAATGAATAAGTTCCCACGCACAATGCAGCCAGTTTTGCTCCATTACCCATGCGTAAGTCAACCTCCCCATGACAGAGTCTCCTACTATTTCTCAGGCCCTGCACATTGTTACATAAGTGAGTCCCACAACCGGTGTCAAGCACCCAAGTATAAGGTTCATAGTTTTGAGAATATAGTTAAATCATATACAACATACCTGAAACATTGGGCTTCCCTAGCTTCCTTGGCTTTCAAGGATCTGCAGTCTTTCTTCCAATGACCATTCTTTCCATAAAAGAAATATTTCCCCTTTCCATTTTTCTTCTCCACATTACCATTGTGCTTTAGGTGATCTGAAGCCTTGGCCTTGCCCTTATTTTTCTTTGGGCCTCATGGCTTCAGGTCCGAACCCGTAAGCATGATGAAGGTTTTAAGCTCTGGTTTCAAGTCATTCTCTGCTTGCTTTATCAGATTAAGCAATTATGCTAAAGTAGCTTCTTTATCAGACAGATGAAATTGTATAATAAAGTTAGAGAATTTTTTTGGTAAGGACTGAAGAATTAGATCCTGACATATCTCATGATCCATGATGAACCCGAGGTTGGCCAAATTTTCAATGTGGCCAATCATCTTAAGCACATGTCCACTAACAGATCCTTCCTTATACAATGTTTGAAATAAGGCACATGACACATGGAATCTCACGGTATGAACGGAAGTTGCATACAACTCCTTCAAGTGAAAGATAATGGTTTGAGCATCCATATCTTTGTGAGCTTTCTGAAGTTCGTCTGACATAGAGCCAAGCATTATACAAACTGCTTGCTCATCATCATCGACATATTTCTTCCAAGCATCAATCGTATCTTAGTCAGCATCTTCTGCGGGTTCAGGGGGAAACGGTCTTTCAAGAACATAGAAAATCTTTTCTTGTCGTAAGACAATTTTAAGATTTCTAAACCAGTCATTGTAGTTGTCCCCTTTGAGCTTATGCTCATCAAAGATGGAACGAAGTGATATTTTGTTTGCCATTTGAATGTTTGTGAAATATTTTAACCCACCTGTTAAGAGAGAATGTTAAAATTAGGAATATGTATTTCATTAATGTTTCATAATAACGTGGGCTTTTAATATTATGAATTTGCTCCCACTCAATTATTTTAAAAAAATAAGCAAATCGCATCAACCCCAATATGATGGATTTCTTGTGGGAAAAGATCCCATTATCATCATTTCATAACTCTGACTAGGGCCGGTCGTTATAAAATAGGATAATTAGGTAGGTTCCCATCCAATTTATGATATAAATCATAATTCCTTGATCATTGGGTTGGGCAATCAAACATGCCATAGCTTATGCTAGTCCTTGTGGACACCCAATCTTTGCCACTAAGTTATAAGACCACGTCTAAGGGTCACTGCGTCTTATGACTCAGAAAAGTCAAACCATTGTCAATAGTACGATTTAGGGACAAATTGGTATTGGTCAGTCTGGTAAAGCCTAGTTCTGCCAATACGGTTTAAGCCCTTTGGGTCTATACTTTACAATGGGAGGCAAATTTTAGACTTAAATTATTATTGAGGATTTTAGCAAGTTTAACTGAATAACTGTCAAATAGATTCCTCCATTGAAAATTCCCCAGAGGGAGGGTGAAGCGAACTCTCTTAAATACCCTTACCTCTTAGGCTCTTATTGCCTTGGTGACATGAATAAACAATAGATCCTCCAAATTAGTCCAACACTTTAAATATGCTTTAAGGTAAGCTTTGAGTAAATGATTATCTAGATATCTTCACAGCTTTTCCTTGTGGCTATAAAAAGGTAGTGAGTGAAGGAAGACACCAAATCATTATCTAACTCTAGTAATACCTTTGGTTAAATTAAATTTAGTTTGGAAAGTTTTATTAATGCCTTGGTCCCACCCCACTTGTATCTTTTATAATGTCTTTTATTATAAACAAGTGATTTATATTTATTAGCCTTAAATGTAATAAATCTCTAAGTTCATCACGAAATAATTACTTAGCTAAGGGATAAGCAATACACTCTCTATTTCTTAGAAAGTCTCTAGATGCTTGCACCCTAAATTAATCATGCCAATTCTAATCATACATAGAATCATCAAGCATATGAGTTTTAATATGTTGGAATTATTTTAGGCATTAAATAACTTTGATTAATATTTAATTATGATATTGCATTTTATTTTATTCAAATAAATTTACTATTCACGTTTTTTTGCAGACACGTGAACTTTAAATGCAAATTCATAATTCCAATCTTAACCAAATAATGCAAAACTTGTACCTAAAATTAAGTTCAGGGTGTTAGCTTTCCAACTAGCTTTTAAACACCCAATTTCGAGTTCAAATGAGTGAGAACTAGTCAAAACAAAAACGACGAGCTGATACCACTGTTGGGAAGCGGCCGCGAGTGCGCAGTGGAAAAGTAAATAATTAAAATTATGATGCCGATTTCCCTTTACTCAAGACCCATTTGTTTTGATTATTCTACAAGCCTAGGCATGTTACTATATATTCTAAGCATAAAACTCATAAAACATGCAAAGAATATAAACCTAAACATGCTAACTATCATAAGAACTCTAATTAAAATAAAGAAAGAAAAAGACTTACTTGAACCGTAGACTCATCCAGTCCTCCCTCCAATCTACAAGCATTTCTCGAACTCAGCAAGCTCTTCCACGTTCCAAAGAGCCACCCAAGTGTGTGGCCACCAAAGATGCACACACCAAAGCCAAAACTCAACGGCAAGACTACGCCTTGAGTGCACGGGTATTTTGCCCTTGGTGCTAGCCTAAGAAAATACCTCAAAACTCTTAACTCGAGGTTCCTCTAGTCAATTAGACTTAAGGATCCTCAAAATCAGTGGCTTACTCTTAAACTTTAGAGTTGCTCACTTATATAAACCCAAGCTATGAAAGGTTTGGTGCAAAAATTTGTAAAGAATTATTTGGGTTTATATAGTGCTCCAAAGACAACAAAATTAATTAAGAATCCGATGTGGGATAAAAGACAATTTAATCTTAGCCATTTGATCTTAATTTAGTGGTTTAATGAGATTATAAAACCCTAATAACAGTTTGGGTCGAATTGGAATTCAAAACAAATAACAAAAATAAATAAAAAAATTTTTTACTATTCACACGATACTATTCACGCATTACTATTCACGTGAATAGTAATTTTTTGTTTTATCTATTTATTCCAATTCCCAAAGTGCCTCTATTTTCATTCACCAATCCCTAAGCCACCATGGAACCTCATAAATGATCTGTTCAATAATTAAACACATTGAACCATTTATGAACAATTCCTACAGCAATCATATATGCTGTTAAATTTGTATTGTGCACTGTTTATTGGAGTTTGCTAAGGTTCCAAGGATCAATAAACAAGCATGAACATGTGTGAACACAATCGAGAAAGTCACGGAATACTCACATCGATCGGTTGAGCGACGCTTTGACGAACAAAATCAACTTTCTGCCCTTGTAGCAGCTCACGGCAGTGACTGTCACAGCTCACTGGTTTTGGCTCGGTTTTGGTCCTTCGTCAAGCTCCAAGCTTCATCGAATGATTCCCGGCTCATGGGTGGACTTCCCTATCACCTTCGCATGTCTCTCGGAGTGCTAGCTCTTGTGATTTTTGCCAAAACAATCACACACTCATGCTTCCCTAGCTCACGGTTTCTTGACAGAAACCAGTGAAGTTTTTGCCCCTCCATGGGCGTGAAGAAGAGAGAGATGAGAGGAAGAGAGAGTTATGTGAGAGAGATGAAAAAGTGTAATAGATAAATGATTTCTAAAATCCTTTTACCATATACAACTTTTTGATTTACAAAAAGTCAAGCAATTAATGCTTTCCACTAACTCACATCAAGTCACATCACTCAATCAAGTTGTCAAGTCACATCTCTCAAAGTGACATTTGATTTGACGCTTGATGTGACTAATGATTTGACGCTTGATTTGACTTGCGTGCCGCACTCGAATTCGAAATGCGAATGCGCTCGCAAACAATCTCGGGCTCGGGTTCGCTAATTCCAAATTAACGAATTTTCTGTTGCGTCGTAATTAAATGATTACGCCTAGCGAAATCACTATTCACATCGCTAACGAATTAATTCTAAATTAATTCGTTCGCCCAAATTAAAATCCAATTTTAATTCCGCGTCGAAATCTAATTTCGTTTCATATATCAAATATATTAATTTCTCGATTAATTCCAAATTAATCGTTATCTCTCTATAAATGATATTTTATCCCAGATAAAATATCTCCGTAATTAATCCCAGATTAATTTTTTTTCTCGTCTAATTAATCCCAGATTAATTTAGAGTGCGAGTCATATGTCATCGGTGAATCTTCGGGAAGCGACCCATGAGATCCCCAGATATGTTGGCAGTAAATTCGGTCGTCGGACTATCCAAACACGTAAGTACCTCGTACTACGTTTATACCGATTTACAAGACAAGGTTGGCTTATAGAAAAGCGCCATGCCTACCTAATTCTCCAGAAATATCCTTACATGAATAAAGGATCTATATCAGGCGTAGTATACATAATATTGCGTATTTCGATCCAGTATCGGATGATCACATGCAAGGCCTGGGGCTGGTACAGTGTCTGCCCAGTACGAAGTATATATCGGATAACAAGCAACTAGTCTCTTTAATATCGGATAATCATGACCAAATCATATTATCCCGACGGTTGCAACCCTTTTAGAGAACCAGTTCTGTATCCCTGCGCGATCATCAACTCCATATGACTGGAGTGACACTTCCGTCTTGACATCACACCCAACACACTATGATTCTCAATATACCCAACATAGGCGTACACAGAGCCTGTTAAAGCCCTGGACGACCGCAACCAAAGTATATTGATTGTCGTAAGTATTAGCGGTGCAAATCTCAGGTTAAGACCAGATACACCTACCCTGATTTCGGACTACCATAGACACATAGTCATACTACCAATGGAATTCCGAGGGGTCTTATCCAGAGCGAAGCTGTTTCCCGTACCATCGATAAAACACAACCTCCTATTACACTTGCATGAGTATCCTATACCCAAATATATGAGAACTATGTCGTTGTGCCCTAACAACGCGCACAAGTGTAATACTAGACTTTTACGCATTCATCGATGTCCAATCTCGATAATACTCTGACTGGGGATATTTAATGATTTATCCTTCGTGGATTGATACGGTCTCATATGATTCTCAATCCGGGAACAAATCACAGGGACCTCCTATCTAGGTGATCTAATCACAAATGATAAGAGTGCAATCTCCTTTGTCACATAGTTAATTTGTACAACAACACCATGATCTGTACAAATAGTGACGTTATGGGTCATAATTGTCCAACAATCTCCCACTTGGCCTATAGCCAGTCACTCGAGTGTCTTACACCCGAACTATTTACGGTTGGCTCAAACTGCTGAGAAAAGGCTTTCGTCAGCAGATTTGCATGATTATTTTCTGATGCGATTTATTCGATCATCACATCGCCACGATGTATAATCCGAACAAATCAGATGAATATCAAAGTATGTATCTGGATCGTAGATGAGACCATTAATTCTTTAGCCTGTGCTGACGCCTAGCTCAGCAGCTAACAGAACTATATCTAATCTAATTAGATTTATTATCGACCCAGAAGGCTTCTATTGCCGCCTCAGCTGCAGCAATTAACCCGTATTTGTTGTTTATACGGTAACAGTATCTTTCTTGGAAGATTTCCAGCTCACTGTTCCGTTATTCAAACTATATAGTACCGTTTGTGACTTATAGTCGTCTTTATCGGTTAGGAAACTTGCAGTAGTGATCCCAGTCACTTCAAGTTCTCCTTCTCCATAGTTTAAGATAGCATCCTTAGATCTCTAAGATACTAACAGATGTTCTTAATATCAATCCAGTGACTATCACTCAGATTGGCCTGTTTGTTAATCCATATGCTCAAAGCGTATGAGACACCAGGTCACGTACATTTTTCAATGTACGATTTCTCTGAGAGTTTTCTCGAAAGCCAAGCTTTCACCGATAGTTATTATGGGAATATCATTTCCAAGAAATGACATATTATCATTATTTATAGGACAACCACTACCAGTGCGCTCCTACTAACCCTCTTATATACACAAGAATCATTTCGTTTTGAATTAAATCATAAACCATTATGATTACATCAAAATGATAATTCCAAGAACCTAATGCTTGCTTCAATCCAGACATGGATCGAATAACCTGCAAACCTTGTTTGCTAGTTTTGGTACGACAAAATCGACAGGATGTTGTAAACATCCTCCAAAAGGTTTCCTTTTCAGGAAAGCGATTTTCCGTTCAGCTGTCATATTTCATAAATGAAACACGCAGCTTTAGCAAGCATTATCCAAATGGATTTACCATGGCAACAGGTAAAAGGTTGAATCGTAATCAACACAATGTTGATAACCATACCTTTCCGTTACAAGGCCAGCTTAGTACGTTGGTATGTTGCCATCCATGTATGTCTTCCTAGAAGACTTATATAGTACAGTTAGGCACAATGCCTTGCGGTACATCAACTAGTATCCAAACTGGTTGATATACATGGAATCCATTTTGGACTCATGACACTTTGTCATAATTGGGAGTCGATACCTTGTATCACTTCCTCATACGTAGTCAGTTGGTATACCTCAATAAGATAGACATCTTTATGAGGTGAGATCAGAAACCCATACCCCAGGTTGTTTTCTGACTCTCTCCGACATACGCGGTTCTTATGTATTCGAAGATTAATGGTATTGTTTCATCCTTGATGAACTATTTGTGTTCCATTAGGATTCGGTGCCAGGAATAGTATTACTCCGATTTTCATCGACTTTTACTATCCTCCCACTTACCACTGCATATCGGTATTCCTCTTAGGAAAGCCGCATGGTGAGCAATAATTAAATTGTTCTCTTGTGAGTTGTATAAGTATTATACTAAGGTATCCCTAGGATAGCCTACAATTAGCACTTATCCAATTTGGGTTCTAGTTTGGTATCATCCAAACATATGCCTAGCATTCCCAAATTATCAGGAATGTGAAACCCAGTTTCTTTCCTGTTCATATCTAATATGAAATCTGTCAACCAGATTTTAATGGAACCTTATTCAAAATAAGTTCTTGCACTGTTTATGCTTATCCGTTGAAGGAAATTGAAGCTCAGAGCGACTCATGATTAACCTTATCATGTCCAACAAAATTCGGTTACTCGGTTCGGACACACCGTCACTTGACGTGTTCCGGGAGGAGTCCTCATTGAAAGAATATTATACTCTTTCAAGTATATTAGAAACTTATTGCTTAAATATTTTCCATTATGGTCTAACCGTAATGGTTTAATACTTTAGCCGATCTGTTTGTCTATTTCGCGTCGAAACTATAAAAGTTTCCGATTTGTGTTCTAAAAGAAACATATAACCATTACGCGATGCCACATCCGTAAAGGTCACGAAATATTCATATCCACCTCTAGCCTAGCTAGACATGGGCCCACTTGCTTCACTATGAACTAGGGCTAACAGATCAGTGGCATTTACACTTTTACCAAGTAAATAGTGTTATAGGCACATTGCCCAATAAACTATATTCGTAGACTTTATTTGAGTAGAATCAAATCAGTCCAAGTACCCTCTCTTTGAAAGTATGGATATACGAGTCTTGTTTGATTGTGTCCCAGACAACTATGCCACAATTAGTCTCTTCTGATCAAATCAATTTGAGCTATTTGTTTGTCATGTTATATTTTTGAAATTTATTTATATTCAAAATATAAATGCTGTTATTCACATCTAATGTGTTTAACTCAATATCATCTTTATATAATAAAACACTTTAGTGTTCTAGAATATAAAGGTTCACCCACATCGGGTCAAACACTGATATAGAGATAATGTTTCTAGTCAAACTAGTTACATTATAACAGTTTCAAATTTAAGTACACACCCGAAGGTTGTTCCTAAGCTTAGGTATCTACGTTTGAAACAATGACTTTCGTCCCGTTTCCAATTCGCAGATAAATCTCAATCTGAAGTCAGTATCCTGCTCATAGCAGATTCTGAATATCAGTACATATATTTTATATTCCACACTAAGCCTTTGGCCAATCCTCGGACTTCTAGAATATCGAAGTAAGGTGCGCCTTGCGCTACTTGCCTAATTGCAAACTTTGACTTTATCTCCTTGAGAATAGTCATTAACTCTCCAAGAGTTAAGTATTGCAATTTAGTACTTCTAAGATTCCAAGGATAGATTCTTTGAAGATCCATCAATTTCATTATCCACTTTAAAGATCTAATCCTTATTTCTGATTAAGAAATTAAGGAGTCATGCGGTAAGTATAATGAATTAAGCACTAAAGTTATCATTACATAAATCTTCAAAGATTATGCTCGACTATTTGCTTAACTCCGGGCTTAGGCCTATATGTTATTTTATCAAATAAAGTAACTTATTAGTTTTCAGGACTGACCGGCGTAAACACACACGTATAACGCAAGCCACGTATCGTTCAAGTAGTATAAAAATATCGATCCCACAGGACTTAATTCCTACTTTGTTATTAATTATTGATACTATTTATTTACAGTATCTAATTATAGGGAGATGAATTGATTGCTTTGGTGGTTAATGTGGGTTTTGCAAAATAAATTAAAACCACTCAAAAGAAAATACTAAGGAAAATAAATAAAAACTCAAGGATCAGGCGTGACTCCACATAATATTATTATAAAGATGATTGATTCTCTTATTTAATGTGTAATAATTAGTTTGCTACCTGAACCGAAGCTATCAAAGACCTCTCGTCTGTCGATGGTCAGACGCAATAACCCAGTATAACCCATTGAACCCTATGTCTGGTTGGTTTCTATAATATGTCCCAAGGAAAGATTAAGCATACATGAAATACAACAAAGAATATATATAAAAGATGAAGTATGGCGGAATCATACTTACCAAGCTCTTGTGATGAAGAAAATCAAGCCAAGATGGAAGCTCCAAGGTTGATTAGGTTCGGCCAAGGAAGACAAGAAGAGGAAAGCTCCAAACTTTGTGTATTCCTTGCTCTATGATGGTTTCCCTATCACCTCTTTTGATCCCTTGAAAGTGCTAGCCTTGCATGTGAGAAGATGTTCCAAACCACAGCCTTTCTTCAAGCTTTTGGCAACCAATTGAAGAAGATGAAGACCAAAACTGCATGCAGTTTCGGTCATGTAAAAGAGAGAGAGAGAGAATTTTTCTTAATTGATTTTGATACCAAAAATCAATTTATATTTATGCCATAATATTTATTAAATAATAATAAATCTATGACACAAGCCATGCAAAGGCTTAGAGTGTCAAACACTCAAATTCCATGCATAACAATTGAGTGAATTATACACTATCACCATGCAATGCATTATCAATAAAATAATGCATATAATGACATGTGTCATGTGGGCCCCACACGTTTCCAAATGAAAGTGGGCCCACGTGCACTCACGCGTTCGGGTTCGATATTTCCGAAATACCGAACTTACGTCGCGACGTTAATTAAATCGAATTTAAATAAATAATCGCGCCTAGCGAAATTATTATTTACGTCGCTAACGAATTAATTCTAAATTAACTCGTATGCCCGAATTAAAATCTAATTTTAATTTCGCGTCGAAATCGAATTTCGATTATTATATCGAATATAATAATTTTATTCGATTAATTCCAAATTAATCGTTCTCTCTCTCTAAATAAGGCACTTTATCCGAGATAAAGTTTCTCCGCAATTAATCCAAGATTAATTAAGTTCGAATCAAATATCATAGGTGAATCTTCAGGAAGCGACCCAAGAGATCTCCGGATATGTTGGCAGTAAATACGGTCGTCGGATAATCCGAACACGCACGTACCTCGTACTACGTTCTTACCGATTCACAAGACAAGGTTGGCTTCTAGCAAAGCGCCATGCCTACCCAATTCTCCAGAAATATTCTTATAGGAATATAAGATCTATATCAAGCGTAGTATACCGTAGTATTGCGTACATCGATCCAGTATCGGATGATCACATGCTAGGCCTGGGGCTGGAGATGTGTCTGCCCCGTACGAAACATATATCGGACATCAAGCAACTAGTCTCTTTAAATCGGACAATCCTGACCTAGTCATATTGTCCCGACGGTTGCAACCTTTTATAGAGTACTAGTTCTGTGTCCTGCGTGATCATCACCTCCATATGTCTGAAGCGATACTTCCATCTTGACATCACATCCAGTACACTACGATTCTCGATAAACCCAGAAGAGGTGTACACAGAACCGGTTAGGGTCCCCACCACCACCAAAACCAAAGTTTACCGATTGTCGCAAGTACTAGCGATGTAAGTGTCTCAGGTTAAGACCATATACACCTACCCTGATGCGGCCTCCCATAGACACGCAGACATACTACCAATGGGATTCCGCGGGGTCTATCCAGAGCGAAGCTGTTTTCCGTACCATCGGTAAAACAACACCTCCTATCGCACTTGCATAAGTATCCAATACTTAAATATATGAGAACTATGCCGTTGTGCCCTCACAACGTGCACAAGCGCAATACTAGTCTATTCCGCATTATCGATGTCCGATCTCGATAATACTCCGACTAGGGATATTTAATGATTAAACTTTATGGATTGATACTGTCTCATATCATCTCAATCCAGTATTAATCATATGGACTTTCGCCATTTATTAATCAAAGTAAATATTATTACAAAACGGCAAAAGGCAATTTCATTATCACATAGTTAATTTTGTACAATAATACAATATCATTTACAAACAGTGACGCTATGGGACATAATGTCTAACAATCTCCCACTTGGCCTATAGCCAGTCACTCAAGCATCTAATACCCGAACTATGTATGTGTCGTTCAAAAACTTGCTGAAGAACAGCCTTCGTCAGCGGATCTGCAATGTTGTCATCTGATGTGACCTTCTCGACCTTTACATCGCCACGATGTATAATCTCCCGAATCAGATGGTAACGTCGAAGAACATGCTTGGACCGTTGATGAGACCTTGGTTCCTTAGCCTGTGCTATAGCCCCGTTATTGTCACAATACAATGGAACGGGCTCAGCTGCTAACGGAACTACTCCTAATCCGATTAGGAACTTTCGGATCCAAACTGCCTCCTTTGCTGCTTCAGATGCAGCGATGTACTCCGCTTCTGTTGTTGAATCGGCAACAGTATCTTGCTTGGAAGATTTCCAGCTCACTGCTCCGTTATTCAAACAAAAAATGTACCCGGATTGCGACTTGTAGTCATCCTTGTCGGTTTGGAAACTTGCATCGGTATACCCAGATACCGCAAGTTCTCCACCTCCATAAATTAAGAAAGCATCCTTAGTTCGTTTAAGATACTTAAGGATATTCTTAACTGCTATCCAGTGACCTTCACCTGGATCGGCCTGATAGCGACTGCACATGCTCAAAGCATATGAGACATCAGGTCGTGTACATATCATGGCATACATGATCGATCCGACTGCCGAGGCGAACGGTATCCGACTCATGTTGTCTCTCTCTTCCTGAGTCTTAGGACACATGTCCTTAGACAGAGAGGTACCACGTACCATTGGAACCAATCCCCTCTTGGATTGTTCCATGTTGAATCGCTTCAACACTTTATCAATGTATGTACTCTGGGAGAGTCCAAGCAGCTTTCTAGATCTATCCCGTAGATCTTTATTCCAAGAATAAAGGCTGCTTCTCCCAGATCTTTCATGGAGAATTTTAATGAAAGCCAAGCTTTCACCGACGTTAGCATGGGAATGTCATTGCCTATAAGCAATACGTCGTCGACATAAAGGACAATAAAAGTAAGTGCTCTCCCACTAACCTTCTTGTATACACAAGGGTCATCTGCGTTTTGCACGAAATCATATTCTTTTATGATCTCATCAAAACGCTGATTCCATGACCGTGATGCTTGCTTCAATCCATAAATGGATCGATTTAACTTACAAACCTTGTTTGCAAGTCTAGGTACGATAAAACCGTCAGGCTGTTGCATATAAACATCCTCCAAAAGGTTTCCGTTAAGGAAAGCGGTTTTAACGTCCATCTGCCATATCTCGTAATCGAAATATGCAGCTATTGCAAGCATTATCCGAATGGATTTAATCATGGCAACGGGTGAGAAGGTTTCGTCATAATCAATACCATATTGTTGACGATACCCCTTCGCTACAAGCCTAGCTTTGTACGTTTGTACGTTGCCATCCATGTCGGTCTTCTTCTTGAAGATCCATCTGCATCCAATAGGCTTTACGCCTTCTGGTGCATCAACCAGTGTCCAAACTTGGTTGGCGTACATGGAATCCATCTCGGACTTCATGGCTTCTTGCCATAAAGCGGAATCGATATTTTGTATCGCTTCCTCATACGTAGCCGGCTCATTATCCTCAATAAGATTAATATCTACATGAGGTGAGATCAGGAACCCATACCTCTCAGGTACTGTTCTGACTCTCTCCGACCTACGCGGTCCTTGTGTATGTGAAGTTTGTGGTACAGACTCATCCCGGATGGTCTGTTCTTGTTCCGTCGTTGATTCATTGCCAGGAACAGTATCACTACGATCTTCATCGAGTTCTACTTTCCTCCCACTTACCACTGCATTTAAAAAATCCTTCTCAAGGAAAAATGCTTGTAGAGCAACAAATACTTTGTTCTCTTGTGGGTGATAGAAGTAATATCCTTTGGTTTCCCTAGGATATCCTACGAAAAAGCATTTATCAGATTTGGGTTCAAGTTTGGTACCTTCCAAACGTTTAACATATGCCCAGCATCCCCAAATCTTCAGGAAAGAGAAACCTGGTTTCCTTCCTGTCCATATCTCATATGGAGTCTGTTCAACAGACTTCGACGGTACCTTATTCAAAATAAGTATAGCACTGTTTAATGCGTATCCCCAGAAGGATATTGGTAGCTCAGTGCGACTCATCATTGACCTTACCATGTCCAACAAGGTGCGGTTTCTCCGTTCGGACACACCGTTTAATTGCGGTGTTCCAGGAGGAGTCCACTGTGAAAGAATACCATATTCTTTCAAGTAATCTTGAAACTCATAACTTAAGTATTCGCCACCACGGTCTGACCGTAATGTCTTAATACTCTTCCCTGTTTTTTCTCCACTTCGTGTCGAAACTCTTTGAATTTCTCAAAAGTTTCCGACTTGTGTCTCATAAGATACACATAACCGTAACGAGATGCATCATCTGTAAAGGTTACGAAGTAGTGAAATCCACCTCTAGCCTGGCTAGACATGGGCCCGCATACGTCAGTATGAACGAGAGCCAACAGTTCTGTGGCACGTTCACCTTTACCGCTAAAAGGTGATTTAGGCATTTTGCCTAAAAGACAAGATTCGCAGACGTCATATGAATTGGGATCAAATTCGTCCAAGTACCCACTCTTCGAAAGTGTGGATATGCGAGTCTTGTTGATGTGTCCTAGACGACAATGCCACATATAAGCTTCATCTTTTAGATTACTTCTTTTGAGCCTTTTGTTTGTCATTTTAGGAGATTCATTTATATTCAAAATATAAAGACCGTTATTTGCAACAGCTGTGCAAATTTCTGCATCATTTTTATATAAATAACACCCAGTGTTCCTGAATACAAAAGTGTAACCCTGCTGGGTTAACAAGGATACAGATATAATATTCCTAGTTAAACTAGGTACAAAATAACAGTTCAAAAGTTTAAGTTCATGCCCTGAGGGCAGTTCTAAAACAAAAGTCCCTACGGCCAAAACAGCAACTGGTGTTCCGTTTCCAACCCGTAGATCCATCTCCCCGGATGCCAGCACCCTGCTATCCTGCAGATCCTGCACATCAGTACAAATATGAGCACCACAACCAGAATCAAAAATCCAATTTTTAAAACTAGAAGTATTCATATTTATCTCAATAACAAACATACCAGAGGCGATAGCCTTGCCAGCCTTGATATCCTCCCTTCTGCCCTTTGCCCATTCGGCAGTCACGTTTCCAGTGACCCCTCTTGCCGCAGTTGAGGCAGATGTCGCGAGATTTGTCCTTTGGCTTCCTAGAAGCCACTGTCAACTTGCCTTTGCCCTTTTTCTTGAACTTCTTCTTCCTTGCACCTCCAATTGCCTTGGGGCCACCCTTTGGCGCATGAGAGGTCGATGCAAAATGCGCCTCGCGCTTGCTCCCCTTTAGGAGTTCCCTTTCGGACTCCTTCAGATAGATAACAGCTCTCCAAGAGTGTCATCTGTATCCATCAACTTATAGTTGACTATGATTTGTTTCCAAGTATCAGGAAGTGACTGCAAGATCATATCTATAGTCAGCTCAGCCTCCAAGACTATTCCCATATTGGCCAACTCATCAATATCGGCGATCATTTGAGTCCCGTGGGCTTCAACTGATGCGCCGTCTGTCATCCGGGAGCGGAAGAGTTTCCTTACTAGCTCGTACCTCTTCATCCGCTTATTGGTGCGGTGAAGATCACGCAATCTTGCCATCATGTTATAGGGATCCAAGTCCCTATTCTGGCGTCTGAAATGCTGGGTCATTGCAGCTAGCATAACTGACTGAGCTTGGTCACAATCATCACTATGAGTCTTCCATAACTCTAGCTCCAGTGGCTCAGTGGGTTTAGGCGGGAGAGGTCTCTGAATAGTATACAGTATCCTCTCAGCCCCAAGCACTATCTTGAGGTTCATTTCCCAGTCGGCAAAGTTTGTCCCTTTGAAGACATTATCGCCCATGATTATGTCGCGGATATTACCTTTGCCAGTCATCTTGACAACTATAGTCCAACTATAAAGTCAACGATGTTATGGGTACAGTCAAACTGTTACAAATAAAAATAACAATATATTAGTCCAACTAATTATTAAAATATTGACGAAATAATTTTGAAAGACGCGTAAGGCTAAGTATCTGAACGAAATTGCAAATTCAATAATAGCCTCCCACTATTTTCTTCAAGTTTCTAACCCTCTGTAGAGAACTCGGGAAATCTAATTTCCTAGTGGGCTAGGATCCCGTTAAATAACACACAACCTTGACTTTGGCCAATAAATTGTATGCTATTTAACATAGGTAGATCTCCATGATCAATTGGATCTCATCCAATTCCTAGATCCGGTTAGGTGGACATCCAAGTCCGAAACATATGTATAATGTCAATGTATCCAATACATTTTCCTAACCCTATCCTCCGAATCAACTAGGCCTTGGCTTTGGCCAAAACAAACCTAATGATTCCAGTTAAGCGGGACCCATTGACGAGGAAAGTTTCGTAATCAATGTCGTTGGACAAAAAGTGATCTTGACTTTGGCCAATAAAATCACGATTTGGACAAGACACCGATATGCAACAAAACTCTCATGATTCAAGTACATCCTTGATTGACAAAGGTCTTGACTTTGGTCAAAAACAAACCAATGCCAACTTCGGATCTTGAACAAGAACCATTCAATGGAAGGATATTAGCTTAATATAAATTGAGGGATTTTCGCGTAATTGGCAACCAATTTATTTATCTTTGTTAGGTCTCATCATCATACACCCTTAAGCATGCTTCTAAAACATCATAAAGCGCGTAAAGTAAATTAATAGTGATATGCGGATGGATATATAAACAACTTGTTCCTAGAACAAATCACTCCCTTTCCTCTCCCCGCTAGCACTATTCTACTACTACCCAATTACATAATACAATAAGAGAAACCTCATTTACATTGAGGGGAATTAGGTGAGAAGAGAATACAAAGAGATAAAGAGATAAGGCTGGACACGCAGGTCCAATTTATAAATTCCAAATTTACAATAATTTCTAAAATTACCCTTTCCCTTCTAATATCCATCCGATATACACTATTCATTCATCACATACATATATATTCAAACAAGACATGCTTTTTACAACCAATCTAATCCAATTAATTAGTCTTTGTTAAAGTGATCATCCAATGTTCAAACAACGGTTTGATTTTGTGCGAGTCCAACTCGATTGAGAATAAGTACATAAGGTACGAATTCGCGAATTATATCGAACTACTTATTAAATCTAATTTAATTCGTATTCAATACTAATTCAATTATTTAATTCCAAATTAAATGTTTACACTTTTAATGTGCTTTAAAGACTTAGATTCTAAATCTAATCCTATTGGGTCTCAAAGCCCAACTAACATCCAATGTTGAATTTAATTCAAGTCAAATGGGCTTAGAATTGATTTATTAAGGCTTGGGCTTTGGTCAATGTGGGTCAAACCCAATTACCAAGCCCAAATAAGGAATCACCCTTAAGTGCCATAAAACCAATTTAAGCCCATAAGGCCCAATTAAATTATTAAAGCCCATTAATTAAATTTTAATATTCCAAACATTAAAGTCCAATTAATTAAAGTGTAATACCAAGATTAATATATTAAACCAAATATTTCAAAATACCCATTTAATTTATTAATCATCATTTTCAAAATAAATGTCCAACATTAATTTTAACAAAAATCAACTCCTTTACATGTCCTATGTATTCGGCCAAGGTGAGTTTTTTTGTGTCGATTTGTTTTTCAATCCGATTGAATTATTAATCTACGTCCCGTACACGTTCTAAGTCATCCAATGATCTTAAACACAAAAAAATTCAATCCACTCCAAGTAGCAACACATTCGGCCAAGGCATGAATTTGGGGAAAAATCATCCAATGCATTTTTCATAAAATTGATTCCATATAACATCATGTATATACATGCAAGCATACTTATTAATCAAATTTCACAAGAACATGCTTTAATCAATTTTGTCACACCATTCGGCCAAGGTCAAATTTGGGGAAAAATCATCCAATGCATTTTTCATAAAATTGATTCCATATAACATCATGTTATATACATGCAAGCATACTTATTCATCAAATTTCACAAGAACATGCTTTAATCAATTTTGTCACACCATTCGGCCAAGGTCAAATTTTGGGGAAAAATCATCCAATGCATTTTTCATAAAATTGATTCCATATAACATCATTCTATATACATGCAAGCATACTTATTCATCAAATTTCACAAGAACATGCTTCAACAACAATTTTATCAAATTTAACCTAAAGTATTTCATGCTTAACCATGGCTCCATGATACCATTGTTGGTTTCTATAATATGTCCCAAGAAAGATTAAGCATACATGAAATACAACAAAGAATATATATAAAAGATGAAGTATGGCGGAATCATACTTACCAAGCTCTTGTGATGAAGAAAATCAAGCCAAGATGGAAGCTCCAAGGTTGATTAGGTTCGGCCAAGGAAGACAAGAAGAGGAAAGCTCCAAGCTTTGTGTATTCCTTGCTCTATGATGGTTTCCCTATCACCTCTTTTGATCCCTTGAAAGTGCTAGCCTTGCATGTGAGAAGATGTTCCAAACAACAACCTTTCTGCTTTTGGCAACCAAAATTGAAGAATGAAGACCAAAACTGCATGCAGTTTTCGGTCTGTAGAAGAGAGAGAAGAGAATTTTTTCTTATTGATTTTGATACCAAAAATCAATTTATATTTATGCCATAATATTTATTAAATAATAATAAATCTATGACACAAGCCATGCAAAGGCTTAGAGTGTCAAACACTCAAATTCCATGCATAACAATTGAGTGATTATACACTATCACCATGCAATGCATTATCAATAAAATAATGCATATAATGACATGTGTCATGTGGGCCCCACACGTTTCCAAATGAAAGTGGGCCCACGTGCACTCACGCGTTCGGGTTCGATATTTCCGAAATACCGAACTTACGTCGCGACGTTATTTAAATCGAATTTAAATAAATAATCGCGCCTAGCGAAATTATTATTTACGTCGCTAACGAATTAATTCTAAATTAACTCGTATGCCCGAATTAAAATCTAATTTTAATTTCGCGTCGAAATCGAATTTCGATTATTATATCGAATATAATTTTATCGATTAATTCCAAATTAATCGTTCTCTCTCTAAATAAGGCACTTTATCCGAGATAAAGTTTCTCCGCAATTAATCCAAGATTAATTAAGTTCGAATCAAATATCATAGGTGAATCTTCAGGAAGCGACCCAAGAGATCTCCGGATATGTTGGCAGTAAATACGGTCGTCGGATAATCCGAACGCACGTACCTCGTACTACGTTCTACCGATTCACAAGACAAGGTTGGCTTCTAGCAAAGCGCCATGCCTACCCAATTCTCCAGAAATATTCTTATAGGAATATAAGATCTATATCAAGCGTAGTATACCGTAGTATTGCGTACATCGATCCAGTATCGGATGATCACATGCTAGGCCTGGGGCTGGAGATGTGTCTGCCCCGTACGAAACATATATCGGACATCAAGCAACTAGTCTCTTTAAATCGGACAATCCTGACCTAGTCATATTGTCCCGACGGTTGCAACCTTTTATAGAGTACTAGTTCTGTGTCCTGCGTGATCATCACCTCCATATGTCTGAAGCGATACTTCCATCTTGACATCACATCCAGTACACTACGATTCTCGATAAACCCAGAAGAGGTGTACACAGAACCGGTTAGGTCCCCAACCACCAAAACCAAAGTTTACCGATTGTCGCAAGTACTAGCGATGTAAGTCTCAGGTTAAGACCATATACACCTACCCTGATGCGGCCTCCCATAGACACGCAGACATACTACCAATGGGATTCCGCGGGGTCTATCCAGAGCGAAGCTGTTTTCCGTACCATCGGTAAAACACAACCTCCTATCGCACTTGCATAAGTATCCAATACTTAAATATATGAGAACTATGCCGTTGTGCCCTCACAACGTGCACAAGCGCAATACTAGTCTATTCCGCATTATCGATGTCCATCTCGATAATACTCCGACTAGGGATATTTAATGATTAAACTTTATGGATTGATACTGTCTCATATCATCTCAATCCAGTATAATCATATGGACTTTCGCCATTTATATCAAAGTAAATAATATTACAAAACGGCAAAAGGCAATTTCATTATCACATAGTTAATTTTGTACAATAATACAATATCATTTACAAACAGTGACGCTATGGGACATAATGTCTAACAATGGGTTCTATGTCAACCACATTACCTGGATTTTATTAAGTTTACGTTTCGCAATTTGGTTTACCCACGCCCCGACAGGTATCTTCCTATCCGTAAGGAATCTATTAAAAGGGTTATATCTATCCTCAGAAAGATCGTGAGCGATTGAATCTAAGTCTGAAACCTAAATCCCTATGTCTAGTTCTTTTTTTAAGTTTCCCATAATCAATCTTATTGTGACAGAGCAACAAGAAGCATTACGCTTAAGATCAATAAACAAACTAAAGAATTACCCATAAAAATAAATCAATTCTTAAGTGTGGATTTGTGTTTCATCACTTTCCTTAGATATAACAATAAATGCTGGGTTAGAGGATCCACATTAATATTTTGCTTATCTAGGATCTCACTTATTATCATAGAAACTTTATTATTTATATTGTGCTTTCCTCAGGGAATTAATAATATTAAACATTTAAACCAGCAATATAGGCGGTAATCCATTTAGTCCAATTACACCCAGCCATATAGGCCGGTAATATGTCACTAAAGACCACCATATAGGCAGTAAGGTAATTTATATTTAAACCAGATATATGCGGTAATAAAGTCTCATTATTAATCCGGTTTAAATTATAATTTAAATATTATAGTTAAGTGAGATTTACCTAATAATTCAATTAAAGGTTTGCCCTTTTACCCGAGCGGTCAATTAACTACAAACATAAAAGAAAGAAGAAGAAGAACTACTATTACTATTACTGAAATTAAAATACATAATAAAAATATTATTTATATATACAAAAATGATGCAATCCTCTAAAAACGGGAAAATCTCCAAGGAAAGCACACTGATCAAATGAATGAAGAGACTGAATTTATAGGCAGATCATCTTCTGGGCGTCGCGACGCCAGCACATGTTTTCAGTCAACGCGGGTTTTGACCACCCGCATTATCGGCAGAATCTGGTGATGACACGTGTCATGCGGTAAAGGTGGTGGCAATGAGAAGACGACATGTGGCACTGGTGATTGGCTTAACTTTCGGTCCAATGAATCATCTGACCGTGCACGCGTTAGATTGGTCCATGAAAGATTAACACGTGGCAGCATGTGATTCGCCGTGATTCGGTCTCATGACAACTCACACTGCACGCGCTTGCTTTGGTCAATGAGAATTTCGACACGTGGCAACGCGCATTTTAGCTAATCTTTCTGGATGATGACACGTGGCACGGCGCACGTTAGTAAGGTCAGCGCACGTTAGCAAGTCCAATTTCTTAGATTCGAAACGTGTCCACGGTGCACGTTTGCATGTCCGGGCGCACGTTAACGTCGCGACGCGTAGGGGCCTAGCGTCGCGACGCAGACAATTTATCGAATTGCCCTTTTGTCATTTTTTCTCTATTTTGGCCCCAAATTGCTTCCAATGCTTTCCCAACTTTATTTATCTGCAA
>SKCR01003893.1:0-36327 GCA_019454045.1 Zanthoxylum bungeanum | reverse complement strand
TTTGCTTCAAAAACACACTTGCTTCCCTCCATTTTCTTTTATCTTGTTCGGCAGTTCACTGCCTACTGAAACCAGAAAAAAATGGCGTGAGAGAGGGGAGAGGAGAAGAAGAGGAGAGAGTTTCTTTTTTTTTCTTGTTCTCTTTTGTTCAAAAAACGTGAGAGTAAAATGAAAAGCAAAAAATGAATTGATATCAAATACCAAAAATGAATTTTTTAATCAAAAACCGTGAAAGGTTTTTTCCCTCCAAAAGAAAATTCATCATTTGCCATCATTATCTCACATTGAGAATAGAGACAATGTATCATCCCTTAAAGGTGACTAGATACATCCATCATCTATTCGTATCATGTAATGAGATATCGCGATGTGATTTGCGGATTCCACCCGTTTCAAAATACGAATGTGTCCGCAAACACTTTCGGGCTCGGTTTCGCTAATCCGAATAAACGAATTTCCGTCGCGACGAGAACTAAATAATTACGCCTAGCGAAATCACTATTCACGTCGCTAACGAATTAATTCTAAATTAATTCGCTCTCCCGAATTAAAATCTAATTTTATTCCGCGTCGAAATCTAATTTCGTTTAATAATATATCGAATATATTATTTTATCGATTAATTCCAAATTAATCGATCTCTCTCTCTCTCCTAATAAGGCATTTTATCCAAGATAAAGTTTCTCCGCAATTAATCCAAGATTAATTCTCTCTCTCATCATATTAATCCCAGATTAATATAAGTGCGAGTCATACGTCATCGGTGAATCTTTGGGAAGCGACCCATGAGATTCCGGATATGTTGGTAGTAAATACGGTCGTCGGATTATCCGAATCACGTACGTACCAAGTACTACGTTCTACCGATTTACGAGACAAGGTCGACTCCTAGCAAAGCACTAAGTCTCCCAATTCTCCGGACATATACTTATAAGAATATTAAGATCTGTATCAAGCGTAGTATACGATTGTATTGTGCATATCGGCCCAGTATCGGATAGTCACGTGCTAGGCCTGGGGCTGGATAAGTGTCTGCCCCGTACGAAGCACATGTCGGATGTCTGGTGGTAACTAGTCTCTATAATCGGATATACATGACCTTGTCATAATATCCCGATGGCCGCGCAGCACTTAAGAGCACTAATACCGTATCCTGCGTGACATCATCTCCAATATGACTGAAGTGATACTTCCGTCTTGACATCACACCCAATACTCTACGACTCTCTGATAAACCCAGAAGTGGTGTACTCAGAACCTGTTTAAAGTCCCTACCACCAAAACCAAAGTTTATCGATTATCGTAAGTATTAGCGATGCAAGTCTCAGGTTAAGACTATACACACCTACCTTGATTTCGGCCTCCCATAGACACAGTCATAATACCATGGGATTCCGAGGGGTCTATCCATAGCGAAGCTGTTTCCCGTACCATCGGTGAAACACGACCTCCTATCGCACTTGCATAAGTATCCAACACTTATATATATGAGAAATATGCCGTTGTGCCCTCACAACGCACACAAGTGCAATACTAGCCTATCCGCATTATCGATGTCCAGTCTCGATAATACTACGGCTAGGGATATTTAATGATTAATCCTTCGGGGACTGATACTGTCTCATATCATCTCAATCCATGAACTAATCATATGGACCTCTCTTCATTTATATATCTATGGTGATCTAATCACAAATGATGAGAGTGCATTTCCTTATTACATAGTCAATTTGCTACAACAACACAATGATCTGTGCAAATAGTGACGCTATGGGTCATATTATCCAACACAACGACCCTAAAAACTTGACCGGTGCTTACACACGTGTATAACGCAAGCGCACATATCGTTCAAGTAGTATAAAAAGTATCGATCCCACGAGGACTTAATACCTAAGCTATTAATTTATGAGAATCGTAGTGTATTGGATGTGATGTCAAGACGGAAGTATCACTTCAGACATATGGAGATGATGATCACACAGGGATTCAGAACTTGTTCTCTATTGTGTTGCAACCATCGGGATAATATGACAAGGTCATGATTATCCGATTCAAATAGACTAGTTGCTTGATATCCGATATGGCTTCGTACGGAGTAGACACTATTCCAGCCCCAAGCCTTGCACGTGACATCCGATACTGGATCGTAATATATAGTAGTACGATATATATGCCTGCTGATATAGATCGTATATTCCATTAAGAACATTTCTGGAGAATTGGGTAGGCATGGCGCTGTTAGACAGTAATGACCCATAGCGTCACTATTTTGTAAATGATATTGTATTATTGTACAAAATTAACTATGTAGTATGAAATTGCCTTTTACCGTTTTGTAATTATTTACTTTGATATATAAATGGTAAAAGTCCCTATGATTAATTCCGGATTGAGATGATATGAGACGTATCAATCCATAAAGGTTTAATCATTAAATATCCCTAGTCGTAGTATTATCGAGATTGGACATCGATAATGCGGAATAGACTAGTACTGCACTTGTGCGTGCTGTGAGGGCACAACAGTATAGTTCTCATATATTTGAGTATTGGATACTTATGCAAGTGCGGTAGGAGGTTAGGAGGGTTGTTTTACCGATGGTACGGAAAACAGCTTCGCTCTGGATAGACCCCGCGGAATCCCATTGGTAGTATGTCTGCGTGTCTATGGGAGTCCGCTTCAGGGTGGTAGTGCATATGGTCTTAACTTGAGACTTGCATCGCTAGTACTTGCGACAATCGGTAGACTTTAGTTTTGGTCGTCCAGGGCTTTAACAGGTTATGTGTACACCTCTTCTAGGTTTATCGGGAATCGTCGTAGTGTATTGGGGTGTGATGTCAAGACGGAAGTATCACTTCAGACATATGGAGATGATGATCGCGCAGGATACAGACACTAGTACTCTATAATGGTTGCAACCATCGGGATAATATGACAAGGTCAGGATTATCCGATTCAAAGAGACTAGTTGCTTGATGTCCGATATATGTATCGTACGGGGCAGACACATCTCCAGCCCCAGGCCTTACATGTGATCATCCGATACTGGATCAGTTTACACTATACTACGGTATACTACGCCTGTTATAGATCTTATATTCCAGTAAGAATATTTCTAGAGAATTGGGTAGAACATGGCGTTTTGCTAAGAGGCTAACCTTGTCTTGTAAATCGGTAAAAACGTAGTACTTGGTACGTACGTGTTCGGATAGTTCGATAACCGGATTTACTGCCAACATATCTAGAGGTCTCTGGGTCGCTTCCCGAAGATTCACCAATGACGTATGATTCGAACTCAATTAATCTTGGATTAATTGCGGAGAGACTTTATCTTGGATAAAGTACTATTCAAAGAGAGAGAAAGATTAATTTAGAATTAATCGTTAAAATTATTATATTCGATATAATAATCGAAATTCGATTTCGACGCGAAATTAAAAATTAGATTTTAATTCGGGCAAACGAGTTAATTTAGAATTAATTCGTTAGCGACGTAAATAATAATTTCGCTAGGCGCAATTATTTATTTAAATTCGATTTAATTAACGTCGCGACGAAAGTTCGGTATTTCGGAAATATCGAACCCGAAGCGTGAGTACGCGTGGGCCCACTTTCATTTGGGGTTGTGTGGGGCCCACATGACACATGTCATTTATGCATATTTTAATTGTTAATACATTGCATGGTGATAGTGTACAATACACTCAATGGTTTTGCATGGAGTTTGAGTGTTGACACTCTAAGCCATTGCATGATTTGTGTCATAAGTTTATTATTAATTTAATAAATATTATGGCATAAATATAAATTGATTTTTGTGACAAAATCATAACGTCTTTCCTCTCCCTCTCATGACCGAAACTTCACTGCAGTTTTGGCTCTCCATTTTTCTTCCATTTTCTTAAGAACTTTGTGAAGAAAGTGTATAAGTTTAGAACTTTAATACACATCTCTTGGCTAGCACCATCAAGGGATCATACAAAGGTGTTATGGGAAACTAATCTTTGAGCTTGGAGTGATCAACAAAGCTTGGAGCTTCTTTTTCTTACCTTGGCCGAATCATCCAAAGCACAAAGGAGGTGGTTTTATTTCATCAACGCATCCGCATTCCGATTTTGTTGAGTATGATTCGCCATTACTTCATTATGTTCATTGATTTATATATATTTGTTTGCTCTTTTGATCTTGGACATTATTTAATCAAAAAATATGATAATGGATTAATTTGATATTTTGGAACTATGATTTTTTAAAGGATTAATCATGGACATTACACCTTTAATTAATTAATTATAAAATTTGAATTTTAAAATTTGATTAATGGGCTTAATTTTGAATTGGGCCTAAAACTATTATATTTGGACATAATGGGCTTGGTTGGACCAAGTAGGTTTGGGAAATTGGATTGGATCCACAAAATGGGCCTAAATCACTCCATTAAGTCCAAATGTAATAAATGGGCTTTTATGTTTAATTGGGCCTTATGGGCTTGATATTGATTTTTATGGCAAATGAGGGTGATTCCTTATTGGGCTTGGAAATTGGGTTTGACCCACATTGACCAAGGCCCAAGCCTAATGAAATCAATTGAAAGCCCATCGGACTTTAATTAAACGGACATTGGATGTTGATTGGGCTTTGAGACCCGATAGAATTAGATTTGGAATCTAAGTCATAAAAGCACAATAAAAGTGTAAATATTTAATTTGAATTAAATATAAGGATTAGTATTGAATACGACTTAAATTGGTTGACGAGTAGTTCGATATAATTCGTGAATTCATACTATAAGTATTATTCTCAAATTGAGTTGGACTCGCGCAAATGCAAACAATTGTTTGAACATTGTATTGTCACCTAATTAAAGACTAATTAATTGGATTTGATTGGTTGTATAACATGCCTTGAATGAATGAATGTGGATGTAATGTATGAATAGTGATATCGGATGGATATTAGAAGGGAAGGGTAATTTTAGAAATTATTGTAAATTTAGAATTTATAAATTGGACCTGCGTGTCCAGCCTTCTCTTATTATCTCTTTGTATTCTCTTCTCACCTAATTCCCCTCAATGTAAATGAGGTTTCTCTTATTGTATTATGTAATTGGGTAGAAGTAGAATAGTGCTAGCCGGTGAGAGGAAAGGGAGTGATTTGTTCTAGGAACAAATTGTTATATATCCATCCGCATATCACTATTATTTTACTTTACGCGCTTTATGATGTTTTAGAAGCATGCTTAAGGGTGTATGATGATGAGACCTAACAAAGATAAATTAATTGGTTGCCAATTACGCGAAAATCCCTCAAACAAATTAAGCGATTTTCCTTCGTTGAGTGATTCTTTCTCAAGATCCGAATTGGCATTGGGTTGTTGGCCAAAGTCAAGACCTTTGTCAATGAGGATGTGTTTGAATCATGAGAGTTTTGTTCCATATCGGTGTCTTGTCCAAGTTGTGATTTGTTGGCCAAAGTCAAGATCACTTCTTGTCCATCGACATTGATTACGAAACTTTCCATGTCAATGGGTCCCGCTTAACTGGAATCATTAAGTTTGTTGTGCCAAAGCCAAGACTTAGTTGATTCAGAGGAAATGGTTAGGAAAATGTATTGGATACATTGACATATGTATTAGATATATATGTTTCGGACTTGGGATGTCCACCTACCGGATCTAGGAATTGGATGGGATCCAATTGATCTTCGAGATCTACCTAGTTAAATATCATACAACTGTTGGCCAAAGTCAAGGTTGTGTGTTATTTAACGGGATCCTAGCCCACTAGGAAATTGGATTTCCCGAGTACTCGACAGAGGGTTAGAGACTTGTAGAAAATAGTGGGAGGCTAGTATTGAATTTGCAATTTCATTCAGATACTTAGCTTTACGCGCTTACAAAATTTATTTCGTCAATATTTTAACATTAGTTGGACTAATAAAATGTTATTTTTCTTGTAACAGTTTGACTGTACCCATATATCGTTAACTAGATAGTTGGACTGTCGTAGTTGAGATGGCTAGCAAGGTAAATGTCCGAGACATTATCATGGTGACAATGTCTTTATTAAGGGGACAAACTTCGCTGATGATTGGGAAATGAACCTAAGGATAGTCCTTGGGGCTGAGAGGATGTTGTATACTATACAAACACCTCTCCCGCCTAAGCCCACTGATCCACTTGAGCTTGAGTTATGGAAACTCACAGCAGTGATTGTGACACAGCTCAGCTATTATGCTTAGCTTCCTATGACTCAACACTTTCGTCGCCAGAATAGGGACTTGGATCCTTATAATATGATGGCTAGACTCGAGATCTCCACCGCACCAACAAGCGGATGGAAAGGTATGAGTTGGTGAAGAAACTCTTCCGCGCCCGAATGACTGAAGGCGCATCAGTTGAGGCCCACGGGGCTCAAATGATCGCCGATATTGATGAGTTGGCCAATATGGAATAGTCTTAGAGGCTGAGCTGACTATAGATATGATTTGCAGTCACTTCCTGATACTTGGAAACAAATCATAATCAACTACAAGTTGATGGATACAGATGACACTCTTGGAGAGCTGTTATCCGTCTTGAAGGAGTCTGAAAAAGACTCCTAAAGGGGGCAAGCGCGAGGCGCACTATGCATCGACCTCTCAGGGGCAAAGGCTGGGCTTAAGGCAACTGGAGGGGTGAGGAAGAGGAAACATAAGAAACAAGGGTAAGGGCAAGATGCCGATGGCTTCTGGGAAGCCGAGGAACAAGTCACAAGACATATGCCTTAACTGCGGCAAAAGAGGTCACTGGAAGCGTGACTGCCGCATGAACAAGGCGATCAGAAGGGAGATCAAGGCGGGCAAGGCACCGACCTCTGGTATGTTTGTTATTGAAATAAACATGGCTACTTCTAGTTTTAAAATTGGATTTTTGATTCTGGTTGTGTTTCTCATATATGTACTGATGTGCAGGATCTGCAGAACAGCAGGACTCTGGCTTCAGGGGAGATTGATATACGAGTTGGAAACGGAACTCCTGTTGCTGTTTTGGCCGTGGGCACTTTTGTATTAGAACTGCCCTCGGGGCATGTACTTAAACTAAATGACTGTTATTATGTACCTAGTTTGACTAGGATATTATATCTGTATCTTTGTTAACCCGAAATGGGTACACTTTTGTATTTAGAAACACGGGTTTATTTATATAAAAATGATGCAGAAATATGCAATGCAGTTGCAAATAATGGTCTTTATATTTTGAATATAAATGAATCTCCTACATATAAATTAACAAACAAAAGGCTTAAAAAGAGTGATCCAATGATGATGAAACTTATATGTGGCATTGTCGTCTGGGACACATTAACAATACTCGCATATCCCACACTTTCGAAGAGTGGGTACTTGGACGGATTTGATCCAAATTCATATGACGTCTGCGAATCTGCTTATTAGGCAAAATGCCTAAATCACCTTTTAGCGGTAAAGGTGAACGTGCCACTGAACTGTTAGCCCTCGTTCATAGTGACATTTGTGGCCCATGTCTAGCCAGGCTAGAGGTGGATATCGATACTCGTAACCTTTACCGATGATGCATCACGTTACGGTTAGTGTATCTGATGACGCACAAGTCGGAAACTTTTGAGAAATTCAAAGAGTTTCGACACGAAGTTGAAAAAAAAACAGGCAAGAGTATTAAGACATTACGGTCGGACCGTGGTGGCGAATACTTAAGTAATGAGTTCAAGATTACCTGAAAGAATATGTTCTTTCACAGTGGACTCCTCCTGGAACACCACAATTAAATGGTGTGTCCGAACGGAGAAACCGTACCTTGTTGGACATGGTAAGGGATCGCGAGTCGCATGAGCTGCCAATTTCCTTCTGGGGATATGCATTAAACAGTGCAGTTCTTATTTTGAATAAGGTTCCGTCAAAGTCTGTTGAACAGACACCATATGAGATATGGACAGGTAAGAAACCGGGTTTCTCATTCCTGAAGATTTGGGGTTGCTGGGCATACGTTAAACGTTTGGAAGGTACCAAACTTGAACCCAAATCAGATAAATGCCTATTCGTTGGATATCCTAGGGAAACCAAAGGATATTACTTCTATCACCCACAAGAGAACAAAGTATTTGTTGCTCTACATGCGGTTTTCCTTGAGAAGGAATTCCTAAATGCATAGTGTTTAGTGGGAAGAAAGTAGAACTCGATGAAAGTCGTAGTGATACTGTTTTTGGCAATGAATTATCAACGGAACATGAACAGTCCATCTGGGATGAGACTGAACCACAATCTTCAAATACACAAGGACCGCGTAGGTCGGAGAGAGTCAGGGTAAAACCTGAGAGGTATGGATTCCTGATCTCACCTCACGTAGATATTAATCTTATTGAGGATACTGAACCGGCTACGTATGAGGAAGCGATACAAGGTATCGAATCCGCTTTATGGCAAGAAGCCATGAAGGCCGAAATGGATTCCATGTATACCAACCAAGTTTGGACACTGGTTGATGCACCAGAAGACGTAAAGCCTATCGGATGCAAATGGGTCTTCAAGAAGAAGACTGACATGGATGGCAACGTACAAACGTACAAAGCTAGGCTTGTAGCGAAGGGATATCGTCAACGACTTGGAGTTGATTATGACGAAACCTTCTCACCCGTTGCCATGATTAAATCCATTCGGATAATGCTTGCAATAGCTGCATATTACGATTACGAAATATGGCAGATGGACGTTTAAAACCGCTTTCTTAACGGAAACCTTTCGGAGGATGTTTATATGCAACAGCCTGACGGTTTTATCGTACCTAGACTTGCAAACAAGGTTTGTAAGTTAAATCGGTCCATTTATGGACTGAAGCAAGCATCGCGGTCATGGAACCAACGTTTTGATGAGATCATAAAAGAATATGATTTCATTCAAAACGAAGATGACCCTTGTGTATATAAGAAGGTTAGTGGGAGTGCACTGACTTTTATTGTCCTTTATGTCGACGATGTATTGCTTATCGGCAATGACATTCCCATGTTAACGTCGGGGTGAAAGCTTGGCTTTCATTGAAATTCTCCATGAAAGATCTGGGAGAAGCAGCTTTTATTCTAGGAATAAAGATCTACCGGGATAGATCTAGAAAGCTACTTGGACTCTCCCAGAGTACATATATTGATAAAGTGTTGAAGAGATTCAACATGGATCAGTCCAAGAGGGGACTGTTACCAATATCACATGGCGTCTATCTATCTAGGGACATGTGTCCTAAAACACAAGATGAGAGAGACAACATGAGTCGGACTCCGTTCGCCTCGGCAGTCGGATCGATCATGTATGCCATGATATGTACACGACCTGATGTGTCCCATGCTTTGAGCATGTGCAGTCGATATCAGGCCGATCCAGGTAAAGATCACTGGATAGCGGTTAAGAGTATCCTTAAGTATCTTAACAGAACTAAGGATGCTTTCTTAATCTATGGAGATGGAGAACTTGAGGTATCTGGGTATACCGATGCAAGTTTCCAAACCGACAGAGACGACTTTAAGTCGCAATCTGGGTACATATTTTGTTTGAATAACGGAGCGGAGCAGTGAGCTGGAAATCTTCCAAGCAAAATACTGTTGCCGATTCAACAACTGAAGCGGAGTACATTGCAGCAGCTGCTGAAGCAGCAAAAGAGGCAGTTTGGATCCGTAAATTCCTAATTGGATTAGGAGTAGTTCCGTTAGCAGCTGAGCCCGTTCCATTGTATTGTGACAATAGCGGGGCTATAGCACAGGCTAAGGAACCAAGGTCTCATCAACGATCCAAACATGTTCTTCGACGATTCCATCTGATTTGGAGATCATACATCGTGGCGATGTGAAGATCGAAAAGATCGCATCAGAGGATAATATTGCAGATCCGCTGACGAAGGCTATTCCTCGGGAAAGTTTGAGCGACATGTACATAGTTCAGGCATTAGATGCTTGAGTGACTGGCTATAGGCCAAGTGGGAGATTGTTAGACAGTAATGACCAATAGCGTCACTATTTTGTAAATGATATTGTATTATTGTACAAAATTAACTATGTAGTAATGAAATTTGCCTTTTTACTATTTTGTAATTTATTTACTTTGATATATAAATGGTAAAAGTCCCTATGATTAATTCCGGATTGAGATGATATGAGACAGTATCAATCCATAAAGGTTTAATCATTAAATATCCCTAGTCGTAGTATTATCGAGATTGGACATCGATAATGCGGAATAGACTAGTACTGCACTTGTGCGTGTTGTGAGGGCACAACAGCATAGTTCTCATATATTTGAGTATTGGATACTTATGCAAGTGCGGTAGGAGGTGTGTGTTTTACCGATGGTACGGAAAACAGCTTCGCTCTGGATAGACCCCGCGGAATCCCATTGGTAGTATATCTGCGTGTCTATGGGAGTCCGCTTCAGGGTAGGTGCATATGGTCTTCACCTGAGACTTGCATCGCTAGTACTTGCGACAATCGGTAGACTTTAGTTTTGGGTCCAGGGCTTTAACAGGTTCTGTGTACACCTCTTCTAGGTTTATCGGGAATCGTAGTGTATTGGGTGTGATGTCAAGACGGAAGTATCACTTCAGACATATGGAGATGATGATCGCGCAGGATACAGAACTAGTACTCTATAATGGTTGCAACCATCGGGATAATATGACAAGGTCAGGATTATCCGATTCAAAGAGACTAGTTGCTTGATGTCCGATATATGTATCGTACGGGGCAGACACATCTCCAGCCCCAGGCCTTACATGTGATCATCCGATACTGGATCAGTATACACTATACTACGGTATACTACGCCTGTTATAGATCTTATATTCCAGTAAGAATATTTCTAGAGAATTGGGTAGACATGGCGTTTTGCTAGAGGCTAACCTTGTCTTGTAAATCGGTAAAAACGTAGTACTTGGTACGTACGTGTTCGGATAGTTCGACAACCGGATTTACTGCCAACATATCTAGAGGTCTCTTGGGTCACTTCCCGAAGATTCACCAATGACGTATGATTCGAACTCAATTAATCTTGGATTAATTGCGGAGAGACTTTATCTTGGATAAAGTACTATTCAAAGAGAGAGAAAGATTAATTTAGAATTAATCGTTAAAAATTATTATATTCGATATAATAATCGAAATTCAATTTCGAAGCGAAATTAAAAATTAGATTTTAATTCGGGCAAACGAGTTAATTTAGAATTAATTCGTTAGCGACGTAAATAATAATTTCGCTAGGCGCAATTATTTATTTAAATTCGATTTAATTAACGTCGCGACGAAAGTTCGGTATTTCGAAAATATCGAACCCGAACGCGTGAGTACGCGTGGGCCCACTTTCATTTGGGTTGTGTGGGGCCCACATGACATATGTCATTTTATGCATTATTTAATTGTTAATACATTGCATGGTGATAGTGTACAATACACTCAATGGTTTTTGCATGGAGTTTGAGTGTTTGACACTCTAAGCCATTGCATGATTTGTGTCATAAGTTTATTATTAATTTAATAAATATTATGGCATAAATATAAATTGATTTTTGTGACAAAAATCATAACATTCTCCTCTCCCTCTCATGACCGAAACTTCACTGCAGTTTTGGCTCTCCATTTTTCTTCCATTTTCTTAAGAACTTTGTGAAGAAAGTGTATAAGTTTAGAACTTTAATACACATCTTTGGCTAGCACCATCAAGGGATCATACAAAGGTGTTATGGGAAACTAATCTTTGAGCTTGGAGTGATCAACAAAGCTTGGAGCTTCTTTTTCTTACCTTGGCCGAATCATCCAAAGCACAAAGGAGGTGGTTTTATTTCATCAAAGCATCCGCATTCCGATCTTTGTGAGTATGATTCCGCCATACTTCATTATTGTTCATTCATTTATATATATTTGTTTGCTCTTTTGATCTTGGGACATGGATTAGAATTTCCAACAGGCGCTTTGCTAGAAGCCAACCTTGTCTCGTAAATCGGTGTAAAAAACGTAGTACGAGGTACGCACATGTTCGGATTAGTCCGACGACCGTATTTACTGCCAATATATCCAGGGATCTCTTGGGTCGCTTCCCGAAGATTCACCGAGACGTTGATTCGAGCATACTTAATCTGGATTATTAATTACGAGAAACTTTATCTTTGATAAAGTACTATTTGAAGAGAGAGAAAGATTAATTTGGAATTAATCGACAAAATAATATATTCGATATCATAAAGAATTGGATTTCGACGCGGAATAAAATTAGATTTGAATTTGGGCAAACGAGTCACATCACTTGTCATTAATTTATGATAGATGTCATAGTCACTTTTTGTGAGTGACATGTTGTCACTATTTATGATGCAAGTTGAGGAGATCATTTATTACAATTTTGGAGCCAAAATTGGCTTTGACTTTTTGTAAACTATACAAAATATTTGGTAATGGTTTTTTAATTCATTCATAGGTTTTGGAAGCCAAAAGAATAGAAAAACAGAACTCTCTCTCTCTCCATTTTCTTGCAAAACCGTGAGCTCCATTGAATGGAAGATTGGATTTTCTTTCTTCATTTTGCTTAGCACAATCAAATGATCAAACAAGGTTGATAGGGAAGCTTATTCTTTGAGCATGGATTTTCATTAAAGCTTGGAGCTTCATCATCTTCTTCAACAAACAACCTTGGCGAATCTTGGAGCTACTTGGAGGAAAAGTTTTGTTAAGCATCACATCCAATCCGATCATTGTAAGTGTGTTTCCGCCACATTTCTTTGTAGTATTCATATCTTTCGTGGCCTTTAAAATGATCTTGGGACATCAATAGAAACCAACCAGTTACCTCCTCATGGTGAATAGTGAAAAACTGTAAAAAGTAAAGAAAGTAAATTACTATTATACAGAACGTAATTAAAATTAATTACAAAACTAAAAATTAAAGGAAACAAATAGAAAACTCTCTATTTACATCCGAGAATTCAGAGAGAATGGTACATCTGAAACTGAAATTTCGAGCTCTATTTTTAGGCGTCAGTAGGGGTCCGACGTCACGACGCCCAGCTCACGTCGCGATGTGCGGTTTATCGACGTGGCAGCTTCTGGTTCTTCTGCTTCAGATTCTGGATAAGGTGATAAGGTGACACGTGGCAAGGTGGTTGGATCTCAATTATTGTGACACGTGGCGGCTTCTGATTGGCTGATTTCATATTCTTATCGCCACGTGTCAAATACGGATAAGTGAGTCAATAATTGATGCTGATGTGGTGACACGTGGCGATGGCAACTGTCGGTACCGTATAATTGCGACACATGGCACGCTGTGATTGGTTGATGATGACGTGGCAGTTTGACTTGGTCAACCGGTGATGTGGACGATGACGTGGCATACACGTGGAGTGACACGTGGTGATGGCGACTGTCGGCACTATAGGATGATGACACGTGGCATGGCGCATGTTAGCAGATCGGCTGTGATGGTGACACGTGGCATGGCGCACGTTAGCAAAGTCAAATTTTCTCAGATTCTGACTTGTGGACCCGGTGCACGTTAGCACTGTTCAGCGCACGTTAGGCGTTACGACGCCAAAGGTTTGCGCGTCGTAATGCACCAAATTACCAAAATGTCCTTTTTTCCAATTTTCACTGTTTTGGCCCAAATCACCTCAAGAATGTCTTGAAACTTTATTTATCTACAAAATAACACAAAACACATCAAAATATTCACAAAACTCAAGAAACTATTCAAAATATTAGGTTAAATGAGTGGGAAATAGTGATATAATTACCACTCATCACATCAATTTTGAAATTTATCATCGTCAGTATAAAGCATCCGACATAGCTGAACTGGACGAAACATAATGAGCGCTCAATGTCCCAATTGGAAGAGGATAGCGAGTCAGTCCAATGTAGTTGGATAAACCTCTATACAAGGACCTCGGTGGAAATATATATCAAATTATAAAATCGTAAAAACCATATACAAGCGCCGTGATGGAAATATATCAAATTATATAATATCACAAACGATATCGAAAAACATCAAAATCAAAATGTAATTCTTTTGAAATCATTCTTTCCCCCCAAAACATAATTATGTTTAACTCAAAAAGAAATCTTTGATATAAACTTTTCAAAATACATATCAAGCGTCCATTGTTCGAGTCACGCTCACAGACCGGACAGTGTACGAACCATGTTGACAGAGCAGTAGGCCAACCATTTTTCGATGGTCTGGACCCCGTAACAAGCGCCCCGACCAAGCTGGAACGAAACATATACAACCCCCACGGAGGGTCAAAAATATAAAATCATCAAGCACCGTGACGAAAATATATTTTCGAGCGTCTCGAAAAAAATACAGTTTTGTCGTTCAAAAATATCAAAATCATTTTTGAGCGTCGAGTTGGAAACATATTATTAAGCACCTCGACGGAAACATACCGATAAATCTCAAAACATGAAAACGTGAATCAAGCGTCGAGGCAGAAATATTTCTTTATCCCTTATAATCAAAATCAAAATATCTGAAATCTTTCTTTCTTTTTTCTTTTCAAAACACTTTTATGCCAAAAGTCAAATACCAAGTTTTCAAAACATAAATCAAAATATCCATTCACAATTCAGATTATCAACATTATAACATAACTCATACGTCAAAACACATTGAATTCACATTACTTATACATATACCTATATAAACATCATACTTTTAACTTAGTATACATATACACATACAAATATTCACAGCATACAAACATGTACCGATAATTGAATCACCCATATCAATCAAAATCATTGCACATAATACCATATACCAGAAATCAAATTGAATAGCAAACATAAGACCTATAGGGTCTATACGTAATAAAAAACTTACTTAACCGATCGAATACCTTGTAACTGTAGTCACCAACACACCTAAACCTTTGCTCTTATACTATAACTGTAACACCCCGCCAGAGGCAGAATGCTACTGGTAGGAGACAGGATTAACCCATCTCCATAAGCCTCTAAATTTATAGAAAATCGGGCATGATGTATTCTAAAACTGGACAATCTAGATCACAGTTCAGTATCAAAACAGAATCTAAGAAAAATATCAAACAAACAAAAGGTCATCAGGACCACACAAAACACATCAAAATCAACCCTTAAGGGCTCCATGCCCATATCATCTACCAACATTCAAGGGCTCTGTGCCCACAACATCATATAAAAATCAAAATTTTTACTTAATAAATATAAATCAGCGAGTTCAACATGACAAACAACATGATAATCAAAGATTCCTAAACTTCTAAGTCTTCTCCCATGACACTAGCGAGTGTGACTACAACTTGAGTGATCTGCGTCTCGAGCATGTCTTTCAAAGCTGTCGTGGTTGACCAATCTGGAAGTCAACCTGTAAAACTAGCAAACTGGTTTGGTATGAGTTATAAAACTCAGTAAGTAACCGTGCATAACCAAAACATATTAGTCAAGCATGTTATAACATTTACTATCTAAATTTGTATGAACTATCAAATCATTACGAGTTCAGAGTCATTAATTTTCTATTATGCTCTACTTATACTTATATATATATAGGTCAATCTAATATGCAACATCCAAAGTATATAAAGCAAAACTTCCAATATCACAAAGTACGTTACTTAATATCGAATTTGTTTCAATCATATGAAACATGAAGTTACACATTTATACTTTATCATGAATAAACATCGTTGAAATATCATCAAATTGGTAAGTCAAATGAACTTTCTTTAATTCAATAATCTTATGATCTTTTAACATTCGTTACTTTCTTTAATTCGATAATCTTATGATAGTTTTTATTTTACCCAATAATTCTTTCTTTATTTACTTTTCAGTCTTTATTTTACTTTCCAATATGAGGAGGTAACTCCCATTTGTTGAGGTGAAGGGTAAAGGTTTTATTACTAATATTTAGATTAAACTCCCTTAATTATAATATATAAACTATTCTAAAACCTGACTTAATGGGATACCGCCTTTATGGTCGGTTGGATTTAATTAAATTGATTTTAACCTGACTAAATTGGATATCGCCTTTATGGTCGGTTGGAATTAATCATAAATCTGACTTAATCAGGATACCGCTTATATGGTCGGTTGGTAATGTCATGCAAAATTTTTATATTTATAATAAGGGAGATATCTAAAATAGAAGTAATAAAAGTGGATCATTTAACCCCCAGCATTTTCTTTATTGCTTTATTTACCTTTTTTAATTTCCAAGCTTTACTTTATGTCAATTACTTTATTTAAGCTTTTATTAGTCCTAGATATGTGTTACATCTAAATACCATATCTGGGGTTGTGATGAATTCCAATATCACCGGTTTAAAAGTGGTAATTTTATGTTTTGGGTAATATAAAGGTTTATTTATTGAGCTTTACTGTTAATGTTTCTTATTAACTGGCCATTAATAAGATTGATTTGGTAAACTTAAATGAACTTGGAAAAGGGATTTTAGGTTTCAGCCTTAGACTCAATAGCTGACGATCTAACTTAAAGATAGATAACCCTTAATATATTTCCTTACAGGATATGAATATACCTGTCGGACGGGGGTAGCCTTAATTGGAACTTAATCTTAATGAATTCAGATAACTTGGTTAACATATGAATATGATTAATTGGGTTACTGGGTATTTGCATCTGACCATCGGAAGAGGCTTTTGCATAATTTTATGTCCAGGTTAATAAATCAATATATTTCACAAACATGAGATAATCACTTCATCTTTAAAAGATATTGGAAGGATTCACAACCCTAGATAGTTTCTTAATATAAATTACCCTTTATTTTACTTTCTCACTATTTTATTTATTTGTTTTCAGACAAAAATCACCATCCAATCAATAATCAATCTATTAAATACTCGTAGATATTTAATGTCATAAATTAATAGCTAAGATATTAAGTCCTCGTGGGATCGATACATTTATACTACTTGAGCGATACATGCGCTTGCGTTACGTGAGTGATTTCACCGATCAAGTTTTTAAACCTAATATTTTGCTAAAATAATAAATGTAATAAACAACTTTAAAATTAAACTAAGCCACTTTCGTAGGGATCACGGTTGCATTTAGCGTATGCAACAAGCCTTTAAATCCCTAGGTGTCCCTAATGGAAGAGTTGTAGTCTCGTGATGGCTTACAACAACGATACCCACAAACATCCAATGCACATAAAAGCAAAAAGACAAAAGAAAAAAGAATAAACAAGTTAGTGACTAAACAAGTGAAACTTCTTATCCAAGTTAATAATTGTTTTCTTTCTTTCTAAATTACCAAATAAGTAAATTCTTCGATTATTTTTACCATTCTCCATATACACAACTAACAAGGTTTTAATAAAAACCATTGTGCCCACAATATTCATAAGTGTAGTTGAAAAGAGAGTAATATTTTGTCCTAAAGTTATAGCAAAATTCACACATTTTTAGCAATGGAACTTTTTATGATTTTTTTTATTTATTCACAACATCTTCAATCCATGTGTAGCGAGGTTTTGGTCAGTGACTCCCAATCCAGTTGGCTTTAGGGTACTAGTGTTGTTAAGACACCCTTACAGATTTAATTACTCGGATTTCAGATATCTTTTTTTTTATTTATTTACACACTTTCAATTATGTAGCGAGCTTTAGGTCAGTGAGTCCCAAACCAGTTGGTTTTAGGGCACTAGGTATTAAAACACCCCTACGGACTTAATTACTCGGATCTCAGATGTTAAATTTTTTTTTTATTCCATCACTTATTTAGATGCTTCCTCCAATTAAACTAGAGTACTGAATATTACAAATTTTCAATTACAACTCATGGCTGTATGTTACCATGCGTGTTGATAATACCTTTCAACTGAGCATATGAAGATCCAATTTTAATCAATATTATGGAGAATTCACAAATTAAATAATTCAAAAGGAAATAAACAAAAATTAACTTATTACGAAATAGGTTGAGATACGTCTCAGGCGTGGAAATTCCTTACACAACCATCTCACACCAATTTCATCTGGTTAGTCAAATAAAAAACATAAAACACACAATATATATTATATATATTATTTATTTATTTATTTGAATTTTTGAAAATTTTGGACTAAAAACCAAGCAAAAAACAACACAATGAAAAAAAAAGAAAAAAAAAGATACTAATCAACTATTCCCCTCCCCCAAACCTATTTGCGACATTATCCCAAATATCTAAAAAATAGAAGAAAAGTTTAGAAAAAATACCTCGTTAGCTAAAAATTATACAGCTAAAAAGAAAATTAAAGGTTAAGATCCAGATTTATCCGACGCTTTTTACCACGATCATTATCGGACAAGTTTATCTTGGAAAGGATAGGGTCAATTTATGGTTCAAAGGCTAAAAAAATTGCCAATTAAATCATTGGAAGTTCTGGTAGTGAAGAGGATATCTTTTAGAGGTTTTGACATGAACCCATTTCTCGGGGCATCATCAAGAAACACCAAAAGAAAATCATAAAATCCATCAACGCTAAACAGTCCAATTGGTTTATGGTGTATGTTCAGTTCGCCCAAGATAGTACTGTAAATATTTCCTCCATCGTGCCCAAGCCACCTGACAAAGCAATAAAAGCATCAGCACAGTTAATCATTTCAATCAGTCGTTCAGACATACCTGGCACAATAAGTTCCCATTCGTTTGATGGTTCTATAAGATTCGCAAAGGTTTTGGGATGATTCCCAGAACTTGACTACCTCTTTCCTGTACGACCCTTGAAACGTACCCCATTAGTCCAAGATTGCCACCGCCATATACTAGGTGCATATTCCTTTCAGCAATAACTCTACTCAATTCATGTGCTGCCTCAACGAATTCTAGCTTTGAACCAACACTAGTACCACAAAACACAGAGATGTTAACAACTTGTCTTCTTGAAGTTGCCTCCATTTTTTTATTATTTTTATTTTATTTCTCTTCTCTGGATGTTTTCAAGAGTGCAATGATGAGCTGAATTTATAGAACCTGAAAAGGGTGAGTAATAATAGCACTAGTACCTGCGAAATGACAATTATCAGCTAAATAGTAAAATATATCGTGAAAGTCAAAAAGTCTAGATCCTATCGGAGAAAAAAAATAAAATAACAAAACAAATCACAATTATTAGTTAAATACAAAGAGATAATAATATTTACAAGAAGTAACGCTTGAATGACATCTATACGTAAGAGACAAGCTTCTCATCCAATTTTCTTATACATTGGCAAACAGGGTCTTTTAAAGTCAGATTCCCGAGACTTAATTGTTGTCTTTCTTTTCGAAACTATGTATATAACATGTGAATTGCATTATGCACATATCCACTGGGATGCATCTCAAGAGTCAATGATATGTCATCTAAAGACTCCTTACTCAAGCCATCCCTAATGAATTTAATTTTATCTTCACGATTATCAGAAACCATTCCTAAAGAACGACAATGAGTATTACATGTCTTGCGTGCACATTTATAGCAAACACCCATTCTTTTAGCTCTTATTTTCTTTGTATAGGTGCTTTTTCCTAAACCAGGCAGATATGACATAAAATAGTCAGATGAGTCACCTACCAATCAGTCTCGTGCTTCAATAATCCAACGAATGTCATTAGGAATACCTTGATCATCAAAGTCTCATTCGTTCCATGTGAGCTTTGTAGACTTTCATCAGAGAGTTTTGAGGGAGAGAAGGAAATTTCTTGTGAAGATTTGCGAGAACGTCTTCCATCCTGAAATGGTACTTTACCTACAAAAATTAAACACACAAAATAAAACACACCCAAATATTAATATATAGACAAAATGCATGGGTTGCCTCCCTACTAGCGCTAAGTTTAACGTCGTCAGCTAGACATGACTGCTCGAACATCAGGCTGATCTGAAAGTGTGACTCTTTCTTATTGTCTCTCCAATAATTCTCCCCAGTAGTGCTTGACACGCTTTCTTTTAACTTTGAAGGTTTTATTGGAGTTGGGATCATGTAACTCAACGGTTCTATCTGGTAAAACTTGGGTGATTAAGAATGGACCTGACCACATTGATTTTAGCTTCCCATGGAAGAGTTTCAACCTTGATTTGCTTAACAATACCCGCTGCCCCGGTTCCAGTTGTATGCGCACTAACTTCTCATCATGTCTCTTTTTGGCCTTTTCTTTTTACAGTTAGGCATTCTCAAAAGGCTGTATGTGAAATTTCTTCAATTCTTTGAATTGGTGGAACCGTTTTTCTTTAGTTGCTTGTAGTTCAAGATTTAACTTATTCAGTGCGCAACATGTTTTATCTTCAGCCTCCACAGGCAGATGACATGCTTTAAGTTTGTCAGTGGAACTTTGCATTGCATCAGAGTTCTAGATGGTGTTATTTATCACATCAAGTCTGAAACAATCCTCATTCTTTTCATCATTCGGGAATTCCATGGCTTTGAAAGCATTGAATGTCACTTGTTGGTCATGTACCCTCATTGTTAGTTCTTCTTTTTGAACATCAATAATGGTTCGACTTGTAGCCAAGAATGGTCTCCCGATGATGATGGGTACTTCTTCGTCATCCTCCATGTCAAAGATAATGAAATCTGCTGGGAAAATAAATTTATCAACATTGACCAGCACATCTTCAACTACACCTCTCGGAAATGTGAGCATTCTATCAGCAAGTTGTTGTAGAGAGATTGAGGTGGGCATTTCTTCTCCATTTACAGTTTACTGTAAATAGAAAAAAGGCATCAAGTTAACACTAGCACCTAAATCACACAAAGCTTTACCAAAGTTATGTTCTCTTATGGTGCAAGGGATGGTGAAACTGCCAGGATCTTCAACTTTGGGGAAAGCTTCCTCTGAATGATGGCGTTGCATCTACTGTCAATGATACTGTCTCATTATCTCCCAATCTTCGTTTTCGTGACATAATATTTTTCGTGAATTTGACATAGCCGGGCATTTGTTCGAACGCTTCTGCAAATGGAATGTTGTTGATAGCAGATTTTTTAAGATCTTAATGAATCGAGCAAATTGCTTGTCTAGTGTGTTTTTCTAGAGACGCTATGGAAAAGGTGGAAGTGGAGTGAATCTTTCTTGATCATTTTCTTTTGCCTCTTTTTCCTCTATCTGTTGAACTGCTTTGCTGCTTTTTTTTGAATTTCCTCAATAGTTGCCTTGACTCCAACATTTTTGTTAATCTCAGTACCGCTTTTCAAAATGATTGCATGACATTGCTCCTTCCCCATGTTCCTGGGATTTGGTTCTGTGTTGCTAGGAAGGGTTCCTACGGTATGTAACTCTGAGCATTGGCCAGTTGTCCCATTTGATTCTCCAGTGCTTTAATAGAAGCTGAATGGCTTTGAATTAATGCTGCTTGAGAGTCGTATTTTGCTTCTAGCTTTTTCAAGTAAGCCAACACTTCTGTTATTCCTGGTTCTTTTTCATACTCATGGCCTTTGTTTTTCTGTTTGAATCCTGGTGATGGATTGTTCCTTTGCCCTGAATTGTTGTTCCATGTGAAATTGGGATGATTCCTCCAACCTGGGTTGTAGGTGTTGGAATATGGATTGTTCACTTGTCTGTCGAAATTGGTGACATAATTCATTGTCTCATCCTGTTGGTTGTAAGATTTTTCCTCTGGTGCTCCTCCATATGGTGAATTTGTGGATCCAGCATTACCTTGTAAACTAAGAGTTTTCCATGAATTTGCATATCTGATCAAGCTTAGCAATCATTGCTGTGTTGGCTCGACTTCATAAATTCCTGCTATTCGTGAATCATACTCCTTTCTGTTAGCCACAAAAAATTATTGTTGGCCATTTCTTTAATTAAGTCCAGGCCTGATCTTCTCCTTTTCCATTAAAGCTCCTCCAGCAAGCAGCATTATTGTGGTTCTCATCAGTCCAGATGTCCATTATAGAAGGTTGGACTTGTAGTCATTTTGCAATCTCATTGTGAGGCATTTTAGGGCAATTCCTTGTACCTTTCCCAAGCTTCGCAGAGGGATTCCGAGTCATGTTGTAACAAAGAATGTGATGTAATCCTCGGCTTGCAGTTCTGGCTGAGGGAAAATATTTTGCAATGAATTGGTGGCTAGAGTGTTCCAAGTTGTGATGGAACCTGCTACTAGTGAATGTAGCCAAGCCTTAGCTCTGTCTTTCAAGGAATATGGGAACATACGCAGTCTCATTACTTCTTCTGCCACTCAGTTATAATTGAATGTATCGCAAACTTCCAAGAAGCTGCTGATGTGTGCATTAGGATCTTCAGTTACATTTCCCTCAAACTGAACTGAATGTTGTATCATCTGAATGCATGTTTTGATTGTCACACGCATTTGCTGGTAAGGGAGGAAGTACAATATATGGAATGAATTCGTCCAAACACGGAATAGTTCTGTCTCGAATGGGAATTGGTGGGTGCTGGTGGACAGTTATGACCCATAGAGTCATATTTATACAGATCATGTGTTGTGTTACAAATTAACTATCTGGAAAAGGAGATTGCCTTATCATTTGTGATTAGATCACCAGATGTATAAATGATAGGACGGGTCCTATGAGTTGTCCTGGATGGAGAATGATATGAGACATTATCAGTCCACAAAGGATAATCATTAAATATCCCCTGTCGAGCATTGTCGAGATTGGACATCGATAAATGCATTAAGACTAGTATTTAAACTTTTGCGATTTGTGATGGCACAATGGTTTTATTTCTCATATATTTGGGTAAGGTATGTTGGTTACTATAATAGTCCAAGGAAAGATTACCCACGTTGGTTTCTATAATTAGTCCCAAAAGATTAAGAAATAGAAATACAATAATCATACATGCAAAGCTTGAAGGATGGCGGAAACATACTTACAAAGCTATGTGACGAAAATGGTGATGAGGATCCTTGAGCCTCCAAGGATGAAGTTTCGGCCAAGCAAGAAGATGGAGAGAAGCTTCAAATCTTTGAGTATTCCAAGCTCCAAATGCGTTTCCCTATCACCTCTTTTGATCCTTGCTTGTGCTAGCAAAAATGGAGAATGAGAAAACAATTTTCTGCCTTTGTGATGCAGCTCACGGCGTGAGCAAGAGAGAAAGAAGAGGAGAGTGTTTCACTTTTAATTGTTTTGTTCCCTTTGCATGCCAAAACCGTGAGACACAAAGGAAATGAAAAGTGATATGATATCTAATACCAAAAGAATTTTTAATGCAAAAATCCTTCAAAACCGTGCATGGCTTTCCCTCCAAAATGAAATCCATCATTTGCCATCATTACCACACTTTGAGATTAGAGACAATGTATCATCCCTCAAAGGTGACTAGATACATCCACCATCTATTCGTATTAAGTAATGAGATATCGCGATGTGATTTGCGGATATCACTCGATTCAAAATACGAATGTGTCCGCAAGCACTTTCGGGCTCGGTTTCGTTAATTCCGAATTAACGAATTTCCGTCGCGACGTGAATTAAATAATTACGCCTTGCGAAATTACTATTCAGTTCGCTAATGAATTAATTCTAAATTAATTCGTTTGCCCGAATTAAAATCCGATTTTAATTCCGCGTCGAAATCTAATTTCGTTTAATAATATATCGAATATATTATTTTATCGATTAATTCCAAATTAATCGATCTCTCTCTCTCTCCTAATAAGGCATTTTATCCAAGATAAAGTTTCTCCGCAATTAATCCAAGATTAATAAGGTTCGAATCAAACGTCATAGGTGAATCTTCAGGAAGCGACCCAAGAGATCTCCGGATATGTGGCTGAGCAGTAAATACGGTCGTTGGATAATCCAAACACGTACGTACCTCGTACTACGTTTTTACCGATTCACAAGACAAGGTTGGCTTCTAGCAAAGCGCCATGCCTACCCAATTCTCCAGAAATATTCTTACTGGAATATTAGATCTATATCAAGCGTAGTATACCGTAGTATCGCGTACATCGATCCAGTATCGAACGATCACATGTTAGGCCTGGGGCTGGAAGTGTGTCTGCCCCGTACGAAACATATATCGGACATCAAACAACTAGTCTCTTTAAATCGGACAATCCTGACCTAGTCATATTGTCCCGACGGTTGCAACCTTTTATAGAGTACTAGTTCTGTGTCCTGCGCGATCATCAACTCCATATGTCTGAAGTGATACTTCCATCTTGACATCACACCCAGTACACTACGATTCCTGATAAACCCAGAAGGGTGAACACAGAACCGGTTAAAGTCCCCAACCACCAAAACCAAAGTTTACCGATTGTCGCAAGTACTAGCGATGCAAGTCTCAGGTTAAGACCATATACACCTACCCTGATGCGGCCTCCCATAGACACGCAGACATACTACCAATGGGATTCCGCGGGGTCTATCCAGAGCGAAGCTGTTTCCGTACCATCGGTAAAACACAACCTCCTATCGCACTTGCATAAGTATCCAATACTTAAATATATGAGAACTATGCCGTTGTGCCCTCACAACATGCACAAATGCAATACTAGTCTATTCCGCATTATCGATGTCCGATCTCGATAATACTCCGACTAGGGATATTTAATGATTAAACCTTTTATATTGATACTGTCTCATATCATCTCAATACGGAACTAATCATACGGACTTTTGCCATTAATATATCAAAGTAAATAATTTTACAAAACGGCAAAAGGCAATTTCATTATCACATAGTTAATTTTGTACAATAATACAATATCATTTACAAAACAGTGACGCTATGGGTCATAATGTCTAACAATCTCCCACTTGGCCTATAGCCAGTCACTCAAGCATCTAATACCTGAACTATTGATATGTCGTTCAAACACTTGCGGAAGATAAACAGCCTTCGTCAGCGGATCTGCAATGTTGTCATCTGATGCGACCTTCTCGATTTTTACATCGCCATGATGTAAATCTCCCGAATCAGATGGTAACGCCGAAGAACATGCTTGGATCGTTGATGAGACCTTGGTTCCTTAGCTTGTGCTATAGCCCCGTTATTGTCACAATACAATGGAACGGGCTCAGCTGCTAATGGAACTACTCCTAATCCAATTAGGAACTTTCGGATCCAAACTGCCTCCTTTGCTGCTTCCGATGCAGCAATGTACTCCGCTTCAGTTGTTGAATCGGCAACAGTATCTTGCTTGGAAGATTTCCAGCTCACCGCCCCGTTATTCAAACAAAAAATGTACCCGGATTGCGACTTGAAGTCGTCCTTGTCGGTTTGGAAACTTGCATCGGCATACCCAGATACCACAAGATCTCCTTCTCCGTAAATAAGAAAGCATCTTAGTTCGTCTAAGATACTTAAGGTATTCTAACTGCCATCCAGTGACTTATCCAGGAATGCTTCTATATGACAGACTTACATCATAGTGTACACACATGCATGCTCAAAGCATATGACACATAGGTCGTGTACAATCATGGCATACATGATCGATCCGACTGCCGAGGCGAACGGTATCCGACTCATGTTATCTCTCTCTTCTTGTGTCTTAGGACACATGTTCTTAGATAGAGATATACCACGTAACATCGGCATCAATCCCTTCTTGGATTGATCCATGCTGAATCGCTTCAACACTTTGTCAATATATGTACTCTGGGAGAGTCCAAGCAGCTTTCTAGATCTATCCCGGTAGATCTTTATTCCCAGAATAAAGGCTGCTTCTCCCAGATCTTTCATGGAGAATTTTAATGAAAGCCAAGCTTTCACCGACGTTAGCATGGGAATGTCATTGCCTATAAGCAATACATCGTCGACATAAAGGACAATAAAAGTCAGTGCTCTCCCACTAACCTTCTTGTATACACAAGGGTCATCTTCGTTTCGCACGAAATTATATTCTTTTATGATTTCATCAAAACGCTGATTCCATGATCGTGATGCTTGCTTCAATCCATAAATGGATCGATTTAACTTACAAACCTTGTTTGCAAGTCTAGGTACGATAAAACCGTCAGGCTGTTGCATATAAACATCCTCCAAAAGGTTTCCGTTAAGGAAAGCGGTTTTAACGTCCATCTGCCATATCTCGTAATCGAAATATGCAGCTATTGCAAGCATTATCCGAATGGATTTAATCATGGCAACGGGTGAGAAAGTTTCGTCATAATCAATACCATATTGTTGACGATACCCCTTTGCTACAAGCCTAGCTTTGTACGTTTGTACGTTGCCATCCATGTCGGTCTTCTTCTTGAAGATCCATCTGCATCCAATAGGCTTTACGCCTTCTGGTGCATCAACCAGTGTCCAAACTTGGTTGGCATACATGGAATCCATCTCGGACTTCATGGCATCTTGCCATAAAGCGGAATCAATATCCTGTATTGCTTCCTCATACGTAGACGGTTCATTATCCTCAATAAGATTAATATCCACATGAGGCGAGATCAGGTACCCATACCTCTCAGGTACTGTCCTGACTCTCTCCGACCTACGCGGTCCTTGTGTATATGAAGATTGTGGTACAGACTCATCCTGGATGGTCTGTTCATGTTCCGTCGTTGATTCATTGCCAGGAACAGTATCACTACGATTTTCATCAAGTTCTACTTTCCTCCCACTTACCACTGCATCTAGGAATTCCTTCTCAAGGAAAAATGCATGTAGAGCAACAAATACTTTGTTCTCTTGTGGGTGATAGAAGTAATATCCTTTGGTTTCCTTAGGATATCCCACGAAAAGGCATTTATCTGATTTGGGTTCTAGTTTGGTACCTTCCAAACGTTTAACATATGCCCAGCATCCCCAAATCTTCAGGAAAGAGAAACCTGGTTTCTTCCTGTCCATATCTCATATGGAGTCTGTTCAACAGACTTTGACGGAACCTTATTCAAAATAAGTACTGCACTGTTAAAGCGTATCCCCAGAAGGATATAGGTAGCTCAGTGCGACTCATCATCGACCTTACCATGTCTAACAAGGTACGGTTTCTCCGTTCAGACACACCGTTTAATTGCGGTGTTCCAGGAGGAGTCCACTGTGAAAGAATACCATTTTCTTTCAAGTAATCTTGAAACTCATAACTTAAGTATTCGCCACCACGGTCCGACCGCAATGTTTTAATACTCTTGCCTGTTTGTTTTTCTACTTCGTGTCGAAACTCTTTGAATTTTTCAAAAGTTTCCGACTTGTGTCTCATTAGATACACATAACCATAACGAGATGCATCATCCGTAAAGGTTACGAAGTAATGATATCCACCTCTAGCCTGGCTAGACATGGGCCCACATACGTCACTATGAACGAGGGCTAACAGTTCTGTGGCACGTTCACCTTTACCACTAAAAGGTGATTTAGGCATTTTGCCTAAAAGACAAGATTCGCAGACATCATATGAATTAAGATCAAATTCGTCCAAGTACCCACTCTTCGAAAGTGTGGATATGCGAGTCTTGTTGATGTGTCCTAGACGACAATGCCACATGTAAGCTTCATCTTTTAGATTACTCCTTTTGAGCCTTTTGTTTGTTATTTTAGGAGATTCATTTATATTCAAAATATAAAGGCCATTATTTGCTACAGCAGTGCAAATTTCTGCATCATTTTTATATAAATAACACCCAGTGTTTCTAAATACAAAAGTGTACCCATGCTGGGTTAACAAAGATACAGATATGATATTCCTAGTCAAACTAGGTATATAATAACAGTTCAAAAGTTTAAGCATATGCCCCGAGGGCAATTCCAAAACAAAAGTCCCTACAGCCAAAACAGCAACTGGAGTTCCGTTTCCGACTCGTAGGTCAATCTCCCCTGAAGTCAGCATCCTGCTATCCTGCAGATCCTGCAAATCAGTACAAATATGAGCAGCACAACCAGAATCAAAAATCCAATTTTTAAAACTAGAAGTAGTCTATATTTATCTCAATAACAAACATACCAGAGGCTAGTGCCTTGCCTGCCTTGATATCCTCCTTGTGTCCTTGCCCATTCGGCAGTCACGTTTCCAGTGACCCTCTTGCCGCAGTTGAGGCAGACATCTTGAGATTTGTCCCTTGGCTTCCCAGAAGCTTTTGTCAACTTGCCTTTACCCTTTTTCTTATGTTTCTTCTTCCTCACCCCTCCAGTAGCTTTGGGCCCAGCCTTTGGCCTCTGAGAGGTCGATGCAAAGTGCGCCTCGCGCTTGCCCCCTTTTTGGAGTTCTTTTTCAGACTCCTTCAAAATGGATAACAGTTCTCCAAGAGTGTCATCCGTATCCATCAACTTGTAGTTGATTATGATTTGTTTCCAAGTATCAGGAAGTGACTGTAAGATCATATCTACGGTCAGCTCAGCCTCCAAGACTATTCCCATATTGGCCAACTCATCAATATCGGCGATCATTTGAGCCCCGTGGGCCTCAACTGATGCGCCTTCAGTCATTCGGGCGCGGAAGAGTTTCTTCACCAACTCATATCTCTCCATCCGCTTATTGGAGCGGTGGAGATCTCGCAGTCTAGCCATCATATTATAAGGATCCAAGTCCCTTTTGGCGACGAAAGTGCTGAGTCATCGAAGCTAACATAATAGCCTGAGCTGTGTCACAATCACTGCTGTGAGTTTTCCATAACTCCAGCTCAAGTGGATCAGTGGGCTTAGGCGGGAGAGGTGTTTGTATAGTGTACAGCATCCTCTCAGCCCCAAGGACTATCCTTAGGTTCATTTCCCAATCAGCAAAGTTTGTGCCCTTAAAGACATTGTCACCCATGATGATGTCTCGGACATTTACCTTGCTTGCCATCTTAACTACGATAGTCCAACTATCTAGTTAACGATAAAATGGGTACAGTCAAACTGTTACAAAAAAAATAACAATGAATTAGTCCAACTAATTTTAATTAATTAAACAAAATAATTTTTGAAAGACGCGTAAGGCTAAGTATCTGAATGAAATTGCAAATTCAATACTAGCCTCCCACTATTTTTATCAAGTCTCTAACCCTCTGTTGAGAACTCGGGAAATCCTATTTCCTAGTGGGCTAGGATCCCGTTAAATAACACACAACCTTGACTTTGGCCAACAAGCTGTATGCTATTTAACTAGGTAGATCTCACAGATCAATTGGATCCAATCCAATTCCTAGATCCGGTTAGGTGGACATCCAAGTCCTAAACATATTGCATATGCCAATGTATCTTATACATTTTCTAACCATATCCTCCGAATCATCTAGGCCTTGGCTTTGGCACAACAAACCTAATGATTCCAGTTTTAAGCGGACCCATTGACAAGGATAGTTTCGTAATCAATGTCGTTGGACAAGAAGTGATCTTGACTTTGGCCAACAAATCACAACTTGGACAAGACACCGATGTGGAACAAAACTCTCATGATTCAAGTACATCCTAATTGACAAGGTCTTGACTTTGGCCAACAAACCAATGCCAATTGGATCTTGAACAAGAATCATTCAATGGAAGGATAATCGCTTAATATAAATTGAGGGTTTTATGCGTAAATTGGCAACCAATTTATTATCTTTGTTAGGTCTCATCATCATACACCCTTAAGCATGCTTCTAAAACATCATAAAGTGCATAAAATAAATTAATAGTGATATACGGATGGATATATAAAACAATTTGTTCCTAGAACAAATCACTCCCTTTCCACTCCCCGCTAGCAATATACTACTTCTACCCAATTACATAATACAATAAGAGAAACCTCATTTACATTGAGGGGAATTAGGTGAGAAGAGAATACAAAGAGATAAAAGAGATAAGGCTGGACACGCAGGTCCAATTTATAAATTCTAAATTTACAATAATTTCTAAAATTACCCTTTCCCTTCTAATATCCATCCGCTATACACTATTCATTCATCACATACATGTATATTCATTCAAGACATGCTATACAACCAATCAAATCCAATTAATTAGTCTTTATTTAAATGATCATCCAATGTTCAATCAACGGTTTGATTTTGCGCGAGTCCAACTCGTTTGAGAATAAGTACATAAGGTACGAATTCATGAATTATATCGAACTACTCGTTAAATCCAATTTAAGCCGTATTCAATATTAATTCAATTTATTTAATTCCAAATTAAATGTTTACACTTTTAATGTGCTTTTAAAGATTAGATTCTAAATCTTATCAAATTGGGTCTCCAAGCCCAACTAACATCCAATGTTTGTTTAATTAAAGTCCGATGGGCTTTCAATTGATTTATAAAGGCTTGGGCTTTGGTCAATGTGGGTCAAACCCAATTACCAAGCCCAAATAAGGAATCACCCTTAAGTGCCACAAAATCAATTTCAAGCCCATAAGGCCCAATTAAACATAAAAGCCCATTAATTAAATTTTAATATTCCAAATTTTAAAATTCAATTGATTAAAGTGTAATTGCATGATTAATTCATTAAATCAAATATTTCAAAAATACCAATTTAATTTATTATTCATCAATTGTTCAAAACACTTGTCTAACATTTATTTGAACAAAAATCAAGTCCTTTAACATGTCATGTTGTATTCGGCCAAGAGAGATTTTTGCGGTTCGATTTGTTTTTCAATCCAATTGAATCACTAATCTAACATACATATAGATTTTAGGTCATCAATGAACTTGAAAGCAAAAATTCAATAATAGTGAAAAGACCTCAATTCGGTCAAGCATCAACTTTAGGGAAAAATCATCCAATGTATTTTTCTCAAAATTGAACATGTATTACATCAAATATCATACATTTAATCATGCTTAAGTTATCCAATAAACTTGTGCATGAAAAATTCCAAATCTTCAAATGACCTACACATTCGGCCAATGCATCAATTTTGGGGAAAAAATATCCAATACAATTTTCTCAAAATTGATCATGTATTACTTCATATTACAAACATTTAAGCACACTCAAATCATCCAATGAACTTGTGCATGCAAAAATTCAACTTAATGGAAGTGCCTCACATTCGGCCAAGACATCAATTTTGGGGAAAAATCATCCAATGCATTTTCTCAAAATTAATCATGTATTATATCAATATCATACATTAAACATGCTTAAGTCATCAAATAAGCTCATGCATGAAAAATTCCAATCCAATGGAAGCACCTCCACATTCGGCCAAGACAACATTTTGGGGAAAAAATCATCCAATGCATTTTTGTTAAAATTGATCATGTAATATATCAAATAACATACATATAAGCATACTTTAGCATCCAATTCCACAAGAACATGCTTCAATCAATTTTCCCCAAATTAACCCTAATGTATTTCATGCTTAAACCTAGCTCAATGATACCATTGTTGGTTTCTATAATTAGTCCCAAGGAAAGATTAAGCAATAGAAATACAATAATCATACATGCAAAGCTTGAAGGATGGCGGAAACATACTTACAAAGCTATGTGACGAAAATGGTGATGAGGATCCTTGAGCCTCCAAGGATGAAGTTTCGGCCAAGCAAGAAGATGGAGAGAAGCTTCAAATTTGAGTATTCCAAGCTCCAAATGCGTTTCCCTATCACCTCTTTTGATCCTTGCTTGTGCTAGCAAAAATGGAGAATGAGAAAACAATTTCTGCCTTGTGTATGCAGCTCACGGCGTCGTGAGCAAGAGAGAAAGAAGAGGAGAGTGTTTCACTTTTAATTTTGTTCCCTTTGCATGCCAAAAACCGTGAGACACAAAGGAAATGAAAAGTGATATGATATCTAATACCAAAAGAATTTTTTAATGCAAAAAATCCTTCAAAACCGTGCATGGCTTTCCCTCCAAAATGAAATCCATCATTTGCCATCATTACCACACTTTGAGATTAGAGACAATGTATCATCCCTCAAAGGTGACTAGATACATCCACCATCTATTCGTATTAAGTAATGAGATATCGCGATGTGATTTGCGGATATCACTCGATTCAAAAAATACGAATGTGTCCGCAAGCACTTTCGGGCTCGGTTTCGTTAATTCCGAATTAACGAATTTCCGTCGCGACGTGAATTAAATAATTACGCCTTGCGAAATTACTATTCAGTTCGCTAATGAATTAATTCTAAATTAATTCGTTTGCCCGAATTAAAATCCGATTTTAATTCCGCGTCGAAATCTAATTTCGTTTAATAATATATCGAATATATTTTATCGATTAATTCCAAATTAATCGATCTCTCTCTCTCTCCTAATAAGGCATTTTATCCAAGATAAAGTTTCTCCGCAATTAATCCAAGATTAATAAGGTTCGAATCAAACGTCATAGGTGAATCTTCAGGAAGCGACCCAAGAGATCTCCGGATATGTTGGCAGTAAATACGGTCGTTGGATAATCCAAACACGTACGTACCTCGTACTACGTTTTTACCGATTTACAAGACAAGGTTGGCTTCTAGCAAAGCGCCATGCCTACCCAATTCTCCAGAAATATTCTTACTGGAATATAGATCTATATCAAGCGTAGTATACCGTAGTATCGCGTATCGATCCAGTATCGAACGATCACATGTTAGGCCTGGGGCTGGAAGTGTGTCTGCCCCGTACGAAACATATATCGGACATCAAACAACTAGTCTCTTTAAATCGGACAATCCTGACCTAGTCATATTGTCCCGACGGTTGCAACCTTTTATAGAGTACTAGTTCTGTGTCCTGCGCGATCATCAACTCCATATGTCTGAAGTGATACTTCCATCTTGACATCACACCCAGTACACTACGATTCCTGATAAACCCAGAAGAGTGGTGAACACAGAACCGGTTAAAGTCCCCAACCACCAAAACCAAAGTTTACCGATTGTCGCAAGTACTAGCGATGCAAGTCTCAGGTTAAGACCATATACCTACCCTGATGCGGCCTCCCATAGACACGCAGACATACTACCAATGGGATTCCGCGGGGTCTATCCAGAGCGAAGCTGTTTTCCGTACCATCGGTAAAACACAACCTCCTATCGCACTTGCATAAGTATCCAATACTTAAATATATGAGAACTATGCCGTTGTGCCCTCACAACATGCACAAATGCAATACTAGTCTATTCCGCATTATCGATGTCCGATCTCGATAATACTCCGACTAGGGATATTTAATGATTAAACCTTTTATATTGATACTGTCTCATATCATCTCAATACGGAACTAATCATACGGACTTTTGCCATTAATATATCAAAGTAAATAATTTTACAAAACGGCAAAAGGCAATTCATTATCACATAGTTAATTTTGTACAATAATACAATATCATTTACAAAACAGTGACGCTATGGGTCATAATGTCTAACAGGATACTCATGCAAGTTAATAGGACGGTGTTGGTTTACCGAGGTACGGGAAACAACTTTGCTCTGGATAGACCCCCTCGAAATTCCATGGTAGTATGACTATGTGTCTATGGAATTCGAAATCATGGTAGGTGGAATTTGGTTTTAACCTGAGACTTGCACCGCTAATACTTGCGCAATCAATTTACTTTGGTAGAGGTCGTCAGGGCTTTAACAGGTTCTGTGTACGCCAATGCTGGGTATATTGAGAATGTAGTGTGTTGGGTGTTGTGATGTCAAAGACGGAAGTGTCACTGCAGTCATTATGGAGAGATGATGGTAACGTAGGATACGGGCGGTCCTAGTACTCTTAAGTAATGCAGTCATCGGGATAAAAATGACAGGTCATGTTATCCGATTATAGAGACTAGTTACCAAGACATATGACATGTGCTTCATACGGGGCGGACACAATTCCAGCCCCAGGCCTAGCAGTGATATCCGAGACTGGACAGAAATACGCAATAATAATATCTACTCCTGTATAGCTCTTTTATTCCTGTAAGGATATTTCCGGGAAGAATTGGGTAGGCATGGCACTTTGCTAGAAGCCAAACCTTGTCATAATCGGTATAAACGTAGTACGACGGGTACTTACATGTTCGGATAGTCCGACGACCGAATTACTGCCAACATATCCAGGATCTCATCGGTCGCTTCCCAAAGATTCACGATGACGTAGCCTCGCACTTTAAATTAATCTGGGATTAATTAAGAGAGAGAGAAAAATTAATCTGGGAATTAATTACGGAGATATTTTATCTGGGATAAAATATCATTTGAAAAAGAGATAACGATTAATTTGGATAAATCGATAAATTAATATATTTGATATATTAAACGAAAATAGATTTCGACGCGGAATTCAAATTAGATTTTAATTCGGACGAACGAATTAATTTAGAATTAATTCGTTAGCGACGTGAATAGTGATTTCGCTAGGCGTAATCATTTAATTACGACGCAACGGAAAATTCGTTAATTTGGAATTAGTGAACCCGAGCCCGAGATTATTTGCGAGCGCATCCGCATTTCGAATTCGAATGCGGCACGCAAGTTAAATCAAGCGTCAAATCATGTCCCTTTGAGTGATGTGACCATTGATTGATTGATTGATGTGACTTGATGTGAGTTGATATTTGGAGTGTTGACACTCAAGTGTGATGTTGATGTGAGTTGTTGGATAAATTAAAAGCTATTTACCTTTATTGATTTAGGTATTTGACTTTTAATTTTTTGGTATAGATACATTTAAATAAAAAAAAAAACACAACTTTCTATCCATCTCTCTTCTCTCTCATTTGGACACCCAAGGGGCTGTTTTCTCTCTTCTGAAATTAGCTCACTGCCGAGACAGTGAAGGGAAGCAAAGTGGATTTTATGGCAAAATCACAAGTACTAGCACACTTACGAGACATGTGAAGGTGATAGGGAAGTCACCCATGAGCCGGGAATCGTTTGACGAAGCTTGGAGCTGTTCGAGGAGCTCAAAAATAGAAAATGGGGAGCATCTCACTGCTCACTGTCGTGCACTGTCAATGAGCAGAATTTCGTTTTTGTTGCTTGCCGTGTCGCTCAACCGCCGATGTAGTATTCCGCAACTTCTCAATTTTTATTCATACATGATTTCATGCTTATTATTGATCTTGGGACCTTAATAGAAACCAACAATGGCATCTAGAGCAAGGTTTGAGCATGAAAAAGTTTAGGGCTTAAAATTGGGTAAATTCATTTTGAGCATGATTTTGTGAAATTGGATGAATGAATATGCTTAATTGATGTTTAATTGAATATTGATTGGATCAATTTCATGAATTTGTGTTTGAACATTTTCCCCAAATATTGGTGTTGGGCGAATGCCTTAGCCCTATTTTGTCTTGGTGATTTTTTGATTTTTGATTCATTGGATGAGTTAGAATCATTGGGAATGTGATTTATGTCGATTGTGGAATTAATTGGATTGAATTCGAATCGGACAAACCCTCCCTTGGCCGAGACTTTGAGCATGTGATTTGGGTTTGATTTTAATCAACATGTGTTGGACATGTGATGATGTAAATGAGCAGTATGATTAATTGTGTATATTGATGTTTTAGAAATGTTAATTTGGGTAAGTAATCATGATATACACTTTAGGTTAATTAAATGTGAAATTGGATTTTTGTATTTAATTAATTTAGGCCTTAAAATTAGATTTGGGCTTTAAGTGTTGTAATTGGACTTATTGGGCTTTGTTGTACAAAGTTAGGTTTAGGCAAAATTGTTGGATCCAATTAGGCCCAAAACCACATCCATAAAGTCCCAAATGCGACTTAATGAACCTTTAAAGTTTAATTGGGCCTAATGGGCCAAGATTGATTTCTAGGCTTATGGGGTAACTCCCGGATTGGACTTTGGTTATTCGGTTTGACTCGAGTTGACCAAAAGTCCACGCCTTAAAAAATTAATTAAAGTCCATTGGACTTTAATTAAATTGACGTTGGACGTTAATCGGGCTTTGAGACCCGTAGCGATTAAATTTGGAATTTAAGTCGTAAAAAGTTCATTATTAAAGTGTAATATTTAATTTGGAATTAAATAGCGAATTAGTATTAAATACAAATTGAATTGGATTTAATTATGTAGTTTAATTTAATTCGAGAATTCGTACTTTGAGTACTTATTCGCAAAACGAGTTTGACTCGAACAAAATCAAATCGTTGTTTGAACATTGGATGATCACTAATTATCAGATTGATTAATTTGATTAGATTGATTGATAACATGCTTGTGTGAATACACGGTTGCGATGCTGAATAATATATATCGGAGGAGATAGATTATATGGGGGGGGACAGTTTTAGAAATTGTTGTAATAAATTTGATTTATTAATTGGACCTGCGTGTCCAGCCTTATTACCTCTCATTCTTTGTATTATCTTCTCACATATCCCCTCAATGTAAATGAGGTTTCTTTAGAAGTGTAGTGTAACGGGTAGGGTAGAAGTAATACATGTGCTAGCGGGAGAGAGAAAGAGAGAGATTTGATCTAGGATCAATGTGTAAAGTATCCATCC